>JAECZT010000049.1:0-50000 GCA_020055645.1 Tomocerus qinae | reverse complement strand
AAACTAAAAAGAAAATCTCTAGATTTTCTAAATTGCACAACGCCCTCTTGGCACACCAAAAGAAATTAAAAACTAAACAGAAAGTCTTTGCAGATTTTCTAATAGTGAAAGCCACCCATCTGGCACACTAAAAAAGAACTTACAAACTAAAAAGAAAATCTCTTGATTTTCTAAATTGCACAACGCCCACTTGGCACACCAAAAAATACCCTACTTCTATTCCTATCCTAAGTTGCCCACCGTCCGCCCGGTACCCCTACCAACTAAAAGAATATTTAAAAATTAAAGAGAAAATCTCTGTAGATTTTCTAAATTGCACAACGCCCTCTTGGCACACGAAAAGAAATTACAAACTAAACAGAAAATCTTTGCAGATTTTCTAATAGCGAAAGCCTACCATCCGGCACACTGAAAAACAACTTACAAACTAAAAAGAAAATCTCTAGATTTTCTAAATTGCACAACGCCCACTTGGCACACCAAAAAATACCCTACTTCTATTCCTATCCTAAGTTGCCCACCGTCCGCCCGGTACCCCTACCAACTAAAAGAATATTTAAAAATTAAAGAGAAAATCTCTGTAGATTTTCTAAATTGCACAACGCCCTCTTGGCACACCAAAAAAACTTACAAACTAAAGAGAAAATCTTTGCAGATTTTCTAATAGCGAAAGCCTAACATCCGGCACACTAAAAAAGAACTTACAAACTAAAAAGGAAATCTCTAGATTTTCTAAATTGCACAACGCCCTCTTGGCACACCAAAAGAAATTACAAACTAAACAGAAAATCTTTGCAGATTTTCTAATAGTGAAAGCCACCCATCTGGCACACTAAAAAAGAACTTACAAACTAAAAAGAAAATCTCTAGATTTTCTAAATTGCACAACGCCCACTTGGCACACCAAAAAATACCCTACTTCTATTCCTATCCTAAGTTGCCCACCGTCCGCCCGGTACCCCTACCAACTAAAAGAATATTTAAAAATTAAAGAGAAAATCTCTGTAGATTTTCTAAATTGCACAACGCCCTCTTGGCACACCAAAAAAACTTACAAACCAAAGAGAAAATCTTTGCAGATTTTCTAATAGCGAAAGCCTACCATCCGGCACACTAAAAAACAACTTACAAACTAAAAAGAAAATCTCTAGATTTTCTAAATTGCACAACGCCCTCTTGGCACACCAAAAGAAATTACAAACTAAACAGAAAATCTTTGCAGATTTTCTAATAGTGAAAGCCACCCATCTGGCACACTAAAAAATAACTTACAAACTAAAAAGAAAATCTCTAGATTTTCTAAATTGCACAACGCCCTCTTGGCACACCAAAAGAAATTAAAAACTAAACAGAAAGTCTTTGCAGATTTTCTAATAGTGAAAGCGCCCCATCTGGCACACTAAAAAAGAACTTACAAACTAAAAAGAAAATCTCTTGATTTTCTAAATTGCACAACGCCCACTTGGCACACCAAAAAATACCCTACTTCTATTCCTATCCTAAGTTGCCCACCGTCCGCCCGGTACCCCTACCAACTAAAAGAATATTTAAAAATTAAAGAGAAAATCTCTGTAGATTTTCTAAATTGCACAACGCCCTCTTGGCACACGAAAAGAAATTACAAACTAAACAGAAAATCTTTGCAGATTTTCTAATAGCGAAAGCCTACCATCCGGCACACTAAAAAACAACTTACAAACTAAAAAGAAAATCTCTAGATTTTCTAAATTGCACAACGCCCTCTTGGCACACCAAAAGAAATTACAAACTAAACAGAAAATCTTTGCAGATTTTCTAATAGTGAAAGCCACCCATCTGGCACACTAAAAAAGAACTTACAAACTAAAAAGAAAATCTCTAGATTTTCTAAATTGCACAACGCCCACTTGGCACACCAAAAAATACCCTACTTCTATTCCTATCCTAAGTTGCCCACCGTCCGCCCGGTACCCCTACCAACTAAAAGAATATTTAAAAATTAAAGAGAAAATCTCTGTAGATTTTCTAAATTGCACAACGCCCTCTTGGCACACCAAAAAAACTTACAAACTAAAGAGAAAATCTTTGCAGATTTTCTAATAGCGAAAGCCTACCATCCGGCACGCTAAAAACAACTTACAAACTAAAAAGAAAATCTCTAGATTTTCTAAATTGCACAACGCCCTCTTGGCACACCAAAAAAAATTACAAACTAAACAGAAAATCTTTGCAGATTTTCTAATAGTGAAAGCCACCCATCTGGCACACTAAAAAAGAACTTATAAACTAAAAAGAAAATCTCTAGATTTTCTAAATTGCACAACGCCCTCTTGGCACACCAAAAGAAATTACAAACTAAACAGAAAATCTTTGCAGATTTTCTAATAGTGAAAGCCACCCATCTGGCACACTAAAAAAGAACTTACAAACTAAAAAGAAAATCTCTAGATTTTCTAAATTGCACAACGCCCACTTGGCACACCAAAAAATACCCTACTTCTATTCCTATCCTAAGTTGCCCACCGTCCGCCCGGTACCCCTACCAACTAAAAGAATATTTAAAAATTAAAGAGAAAATCTCTGTAGATTTTCTAAATTGCACAACGCCCTCTTGGCACACGAAAAGAAATTACAAACTAAACAGAAAATCTTTGCAGATTTTCTAATAGCGAAAGCCTACCATCCGGCACACTAAAAAACAACTTACAAACTAAAAAGAAAATCTCTAGATTTTCTAAATTGCACAACGCCCTCTTGGCACACCAAAAGAAATTAAAAACTAAACAGAAAGTCTTTGCAGATTTTCTAATAGTGAAAGTTACCCATCTGGCACACCAAAAAAGAACTTACAAACTAAAAAGAAAATCTCTAGATTTTCTAAATTGCACAACGCCCACTTGGCACACCAAAAAATACCCTACTTCTATTCCTATCCTAAGTTGCCCACCGTCCGCCCGGTACCCCTACCAACTAAAAGAATATTTAAAAATTAAAGAGAAAATCTCTGTAGATTTTCTAAATTGCACAACGCCCTCTTGGCACACCAAAAAAACTTACAAACTAAAGAGAAAATCTTTGCAGATTTTCTAATAGCGAAAGCCTACCATCCGGCACACTAAAAAACAACTTACAAACTAAAAAGAAAATCTCTAGATTTTCTAAATTGCACAACGCCCTCTTGGCACACCAAAAGAAATTAAAAACTAAACAGAAAGTCTTTGCAGATTTTCTAATAGTGAAAGTTACCCATCTGGCACACCAAAAAAGAACTTACAAACTAAAAAGAAAATCTCTAGATTTTCTAAATTGCACAACGCCCACTTGGCACACCAAAAAATACCCTACTTCTATTCCTATCCTAAGTTGCCCACCGTCCGCCCGGTACCCCTACCAACTAAAAGAATATTTAAAAATTAAAGAGAAAATCTCTGTAGATTTTCTAAATTGCACAACGCCCTCTTGGCACACCAAAAAAACTTACAAACTAAAGAGAAAATCTTTGCAGATTTTCTAATAGCGAAAGCCTACCATCCGGCACACTAAAAACAACTTACAAACTAAAAAGAAAATCTCTAGATTTTCTAAATTGCACAACGCCCTCTTGGCACACCAAAAAAAATTACAAACTAAACAGAAAATCTTTGCAGATTTTCTAATAGTTAAAGCCACCCATCTGGCACACTAAAAAAGAACTTATAAACTAAAAAGAAAATCTCTAGATTTTCTAAATTGCACAACGCCCTCTTGGCACACCAAAAGAAATTACAAACTAAACAGAAAATCTTTGCAGATTTTCTAATAGTGAAAGCCACCCATCTGGCACACTAAAAAAGAACTTACAAACTAAAAAGAAAATCTCTAGATTTTCTAAATTGCACAACGCCCTCTTGGCACACCAAAAGAAATTAAAAACTAAACAGAAAGTCTTTGCAGATTTTCTAATAGTGAAAGCCACCCATCTGGCACACTAAAAAAGAACTTACAAACTAAAAGAAAATCTCTTGATTTTCTAAATTGCACAACGCCCACTTGGCACACCAAAAAATACCCTACTTCTATTCCTATCCTAAGTTGCCCACCGTCCGCCCGGTACCCCTACCAACTAAAAGAATATTTAAAAATTAAAGAGAAAATCTCTGTAGATTTTCTAAATTGCACAACGCCCTCTTGGCACACGAAAAGAAATTACAAACTAAACAGAAAATCTTTGCAGATTTTCTAATAGCGAAAGCCTACCATCCGGCACACTAAAAAACAACTTACAAACTAAAAAGAAAATCTCTAGATTTTCTAAATTGCACAACGCCCTCTTGGCACACCAAAAAAACTTACAAACTAAACAGAAAATCTTTGCAGATTTTCTAATAGTTAAAGCCACCCATCTGGCACACTAAAAAAGAACTTATAAACTAAAAAGAAAATCTCTAGATTTTCTAAATTGCACAACGCCCTCTTGGCACACCAAAAGAAATTACAAACTAAACAGAAAATCTTTGCAGATTTTCTAATAGTGAAAGCCACCCATCTGGCACACTAAAAAAGAACTTACAAACTAAAAGAAAATCTCTAGATTTTCTAAATTGCACAACGCCCTCTTGGCACACCAAAAGAAATTAAAAACTAAACAGAAAGTCTTTGCAGATTTTCTAATAGTGAAAGCCACCCATCTGGCACACTAAAAAAGAACTTACAAACTAAAAAGAAAATCTCTTGATTTTCTAAATTGCACAACGCCCACTTGGCACACCAAAAAATACCCTACTTCTATTCCTATCCTAAGTTGCCCACCGTCCGCCCGGTACCCCTACCAACTAAAAGAATATTTAAAAATTAAAGAGAAAATCTCTGTAGATTTTCTAAATTGCACAACGCCCTCTTGGCACACGAAAAGAAATTACAAACTAAACAGAAAATCTTTGCAGATTTTCTAATAGCGAAAGCCTACCATCCGGCACACTAAAAACTAGATTTTCTAAATTGCACAACGCCCTCTTGGCACACCAAAAGAAATTAAAAACTAAACAGAAAATCTTTGCAGATTTTCTAATAGTGAAAGCCACCCATCTGGCACACTAAAAAAGAACTTACAAACTAAAAAGAAAATCTCTAGATTTTCTAAATTGCACAACGCCCTCTTGGCACACCAAAAGAAATTAAAAACTAAACAGAAAGTCTTTGCAGATTTTCTAATAGTGAAAGCCACCCATCTGGCACACCAAAAAAGAACTTACAAACTAAAAAGAAAATCTCTTGATTTTCTAAATTGCACAACGCCCACTTGGCACACCAAAAAATACCCTACTTCTATTCCTATCCTAAGTTGCCCACCGTCCGCCCGGTACCCCTACCAACTAAAAGAATATTTAAAAATTAAAGAGAAAATCTCTGTAGATTTTCTAAATTGCACAACGCCCTCTTGGCACACGAAAAGAAATTACAAACTAAACAGAAAATCTTTGCAGATTTTCTAATAGCGAAAGCCTACCATCCGGCACACTAAAAAACAACTTACAAACTAAAAAGAAAATCTCTAGATTTTCTAAATTGCCTAACGCCCTCTTGGCACACCAAAAGAAATTACAAACTAAACAGAAAATCTTTGCAGATTTTCTAATAGTGAAAGCCACCCATCTGGCACACTAAAAAAGAACTTACAAACTAAAAAGAAAATCTCTAGATTTTCTAAATTGCACAACGCCCACTTGGCACACCAAAAAATACCCTACTTCTATTCCTATCCTAAGTTGCCCACCGTCCGCCCGGTACCCCTACCAACTAAAAGAATATTTAAAATTTAAGAAAAAATCTCTGTAGATTTTCTAAATTGCACAACGCCCTCTTGGCACACCAAAAAAACTTACAAACTAAAGAGAAAATCTTTGCAGATTTTCTAATAGCGAAAGCCTACCATCCGGCACACTAAAAAACAACTTACAAACTAAAAAGAAAATCTCTAGATTTTCTAAATTGCACAACGCCCTCTTGGCACACCAAAAAAAATTACAAACTAAACAGAAAATCTTTGCAGATTTTCTAATAGTGAAAGCCACCCATCTGGCACACTAAAAAAGAACTTATAAACTAAAAAGAAAATCTCTAGATTTTCTAAATTGCACAACGCCCACTTGGCACACCAAAAAATACCCTACTTCTATTCCTATCCTAAGTTGCCCACCGTCCGCCCGGTACCCCTACCAACTAAAAGAATATTTAAAAATTAAAGAGAAAATCTCTGTAGATTTTCTAAATTGCACAACGCCCTCTTGGCACACCAAAAAAGCTTACAAACTAAAGAGAAAATCTTTGCAGATTTTCTAATAGCGAAAGCCTACCATCCGGCACACTAAAAACAACTTACAAACTAAAAAGAAAATCTCTAGATTTTCTAAATTGCACAACGCCCTCTTGGCACACCAAAAAAAATTACAAACTAAACAGAAAATCTTTGCAGATTTTCTAATAGTGAAAGCCACCCATCTGGCACACTAAAAAAGAACTTATAAACTAAAAAGAAAATCTCTAGATTTTCTAAATTGCACAACGCCCTCTTGGCACACCAAAAGAAATTACAAACTAAACAGAAAATCTTTGCAGATTTTCTAATAGTGAAAGCCACCCATCTGGCACACTAAAAAAGAACTTACAAACTAAAAAGAAAATCTCTAGATTTTCTAAATTGCACAACGCCCTCTTGGCACACCAAAAGAAATTAAAAACTAAACAGAAAGTCTTTGCAGATTTTCTAATAGTGAAAGCCACCCATCTGGCACACTAAAAAAGAACTTACAAACTAAAAAGAAAATCTCTTGATTTTCTAAATTGCACAACGCCCACTTGGCACACCAAAAAATACCCTACTTCTATTCCTATCCTAAGTTGCCCACCGTCCGCCCGGTACCCCTACCAACTAAAAGAATATTTAAAAATTAAAGAGAAAATCTCTGTAGATTTTCTAAATTGCACAACGCCCTCTTGGCACACGAAAAGAAATTACAAACTAAACAGAAAATCTTTGCAGATTTTCTAATAGCGAAAGCCTACCATCCGGCACACTAAAAAACAACTTACAAACTAAAAAGAAAATCTCTAGATTTTCTAAATTGCACAACGCCCTCTTGGCACACCAAAAAAAATTACAAACTAAACAGAAAATCTTTGCAGATTTTCTAATAGTTAAAGCCACCCATCTGGCACACTAAAAAAGAACTTATAAACTAAAAAGAAAATCTCTAGATTTTCTAAATTGCACAACGCCCTCTTGGCACACCAAAAGAAATTACAAACTAAACAGAAAATCTTTGCAGATTTTCTAATAGTGAAAGCCACCCATCTGGCACACTAAAAAAGAACTTACAAACTAAAAAGAAAATCTCTAGATTTTCTAAATTGCACAACGCCCTCTTGGCACACCAAAAGAAATTAAAAACTAAACAGAAAGTCTTTGCAGATTTTCTAATAGTGAAAGCCACCCATCTGGCACACTAAAAAAGAACTTACAAACTAAAAGAAAATCTCTTGATTTTCTAAATTGCACAACGCCCACTTGGCACACCAAAAAATACCCTACTTCTATTCCTATCCTAAGTTGCCCACCGTCCGCCCGGTACCCCTACCAACTAAAAGAATATTTAAAAATTAAAGAGAAAATCTCTGTAGATTTTCTAAATTGCACAACGCCCTCTTGGCACACGAAAAGAAATTACAAACTAAACAGAAAATCTTTGCAGATTTTCTAATAGCGAAAGCCTACCATCCGGCACACTAAAAAACAACTTACAAACTAAAAAGAAAATCTCTAGATTTTCTAAATTGCACAACGCCCTCTTGGCACACCAAAAGAAATTACAAGCTAAGCAGAAAATCTTTGCAGATTTTCTAATAGTGAAAGCCACCCATCTGGCACACTAAAAAAGAACTTACAAACTAAAAAGAAAATCTCTAGATTTTCTAAATTACACGACGCCCTCTTGGCACACCAAAAGAAATTAAAAACTAAACAGAAAGTCTTTGCAGATTTTCTAATAGTGAAAGCCACCCATCTGGCACACCAAAAAAGAACTTACAAACTAAAAAGAAAATCTCTTGATTTTCTAAATTGCACAACGCCCACTTGGCACACCAAAAAATACCCTACTTCTATTCCTATCCTAAGTTGCCCACCGTCCGCCCGGTACCCCTACCAACTAAAAGAATATTTAAAAATTAAAGAGAAAATCTCTGTAGATTTTCTAAATTGCACAACGCCCTCTTGGCACACGAAAAGAAATTACAAACTAAACAGAAAATCTTTGCAGATTTTCTAATAGCGAAAGCCTACCATCCGGCACACTAAAAAACAACTTACAAACTAAAAAGAAAATCTCTAGATTTTCTAAATTGCACTAACGCCCTCTTGGCACACCAAAAAAAATTACAAACTAAACAGAAAATCTTTGCAGATTTTCTAATAGTGAAAGCCACCCATCTGGCACACTAAAAAAGAACTTATAAACTAAAAAGAAAATCTCTAGATTTTCTAAATTGCACCTAACGCCCTCTTGGCACACCAAAAGAAATTACAAACTAAACAGAAAATCTTTGCAGATTTTCTAATAGTGAAAGCCACCCATCTGGCACACTAAAAAAGAACTTACAAACTAAAAAGAAAATCTCTAGATTTTCTAAATTACACGACGCCCTCTTGGCACACCAAAAGAAATTAAAAACTAAACAGAAAGTCTTTGCAGATTTTCTAATAGTGAAAGCCACCCATCTGGCACACCAAAAAAGAACTTACAAACTAAAAAGAAAATCTCTTGATTTTCTAAATTGCACAACGCCCACTTGGCACACCAAAAAATACCCTACTTCTATTCCTATCCTAAGTTGCCCACCGTCCGCCCGGTACCCCTACCAACTAAAAGAATATTTAAAAATTAAAGAGAAAATCTCTGTAGATTTTCTAAATTGCACAACGCCCTCTTGGCACACGAAAAGAAATTACAAACTAAACAGAAAATCTTTGCAGATTTTCTAATAGCGAAAGCCTACCATCCGGCACACTAAAAAACAACTTACAAACTAAAAAGAAAATCTCTAGATTTTCTAAATTGCCTAACGCCCTCTTGGCACACCAAAAAAAATTACAAACTAAACAGAAAATCTTTGCAGATTTTCTAATAGTGAAAGCCACCCATCTGGCACACTAAAAAAGAACTTATAAACTAAAAAGAAAATCTCTAGATTTTCTAAATTGCACAACGCCCTCTTGGCACACCAAAAGAAATTACAAACTAAACAGAAAATCTTTGCAGATTTTCTAATAGTGAAAGCCACCCATCTGGCACACTAAAAAAGAACTTACAAACTTAAAAGAAAATCTCTAGATTTTCTAAATTGCACAACGCCCTCTTGGCACACCAAAAGAAATTAAAAACTAAACAGAAAGTCTTTGCAGATTTTCTAATAGTGAAAGCCACCCATCTGGCACACTAAAAAAGAACTTACAAACTAAAAAGAAAATCTCTTGATTTTCTAAATTGCACAACGCCCACTTGGCACACCAAAAAATACCCTACTTCTATTCCTATCCTAAGTTGCCCACCGTCCGCCCGGTACCCCTACCAACTAAAAGAATATTTAAAAATTAAAGAGAAAATCTCTGTAGATTTTCTAAATTGCACAACGCCCTCTTGGCACACGAAAAGAAATTACAAACTAAACAGAAAATCTTTGCAGATTTTCTAATAGCGAAAGCCTACCATCCGGCACACTAAAAAACAACTTACAAACTAAAAAGAAAATCTCTAGATTTTCTAAATTGCACAACGCCCTCTTGGCACACCAAAAGAAATTACAAGCTAAGCAGAAAATCTTTGCAGATTTTCTAATAGTGAAAGCCACCCATCTGGCACACTAAAAAAGAACTTACAAACTAAAAAGAAAATCTCTAGATTTTCTAAATTGCACAACGCCCTCTTGGCACACCAAAAGAAATTAAAAACTAAACAGAAAGTCTTTGCAGATTTTCTAATAGTGAAAGCCACCCATCTGGCACACTAAAAAAGAACTTACAAACTAAAAAGAAAATCTCTTGATTTTCTAAATTGCACAACGCCCACTTGGCACACCAAAAAATACCCTACTTCTATTCCTATCCTAAGTTGCCCACCGTCCGCCCGGTACCCCTACCAACTAAAAGAATATTTAAAAATTAAAGAGAAAATCTCTGTAGATTTTCTAAATTGCACAACGCCCTCTTGGCACACGAAAAGAAATTACAAACTAAACAGAAAATCTTTGCAGATTTTCTAATAGCGAAAGCCTACCATCCGGCACACTAAAAAACAACTTACAAACTAAAAAGAAAATCTCTAGATTTTCTAAATTGCACAACGCCCTCTTGGCACACCAAAAGAAATTACAAGCTAAGCAGAAAATCTTTGCAGATTTTCTAATAGTGAAAGCCACCCATCTGGCACACTAAAAAAGAACTTACAAACTAAAAAGAAAATCTCTAGATTTTCTAAATTGCACAACGCCCTCTTGGCACACCAAAAGAAATTAAAAACTAAACAGAAAGTCTTTGCAGATTTTCTAATAGTGAAAGCCACCCATCTGGCACACCAAAAAAGAACTTACAAACTAAAAAGAAAATCTCTTGATTTTCTAAATTGCACAACGCCCACTTGGCACACCAAAAAATACCCTACTTCTATTCCTATCCTAAGTTGCCCACCGTCCGCCCGGTACCCCTACCAACTAAAAGAATATTTAAAAATTAAAGAGAAAATCTCTGTAGATTTTCTAAATTGCACAACGCCCTCTTGGCACACCAAAAAAACTTACAAACTAAAGAGAAAATCTTCGCAGATTTTCTAATAGCGAAAGCCTACCATCCGGCACACTAAAAACAACTTACAAACTAAAAAGAAAATCTCTAGATTTTCTAAATTGCACAACGCCCTCTTGGCACACCAAAAGAAATTAAAAACTAAACAGAAAGTCTTTGCAGATTTTCTAATAGTGAAAGCCACCCATCTGGCACACCAAAAAAGAACTTACAAACTAAAAAGAAAATCTCTTGATTTTCTAAATTGCACAACGCCCACTTGGCACACCAAAAAATACCCTACTTCTATTCCTATCCTAAGTTGCCCACCGTCCGCCCGGTACCCCTACCAACTAAAAGAATATTTAAAAATTAAAGAGAAAATCTCTGTAGATTTTCTAAATTGCACAACGCCCTCTTGGCACACCAAAAAAACTTACAAACTAAGAGAAAATCTTTGCAGATTTTCTAATAGCGAAAGCCTACCATCCGGCACACTAAAAAACAACTTACAAACTAAAAAGAAAATCTCTAGATTTTCTAAATTGCACAACGCCCTCTTGGCACACCAAAAGAAATTACAAACTAAACAGAAAATCTTTGCAGATTTTCTAATAGTGAAAGCCACCCATCTGGCACACTAAAAAAGAACTTACAAACTAAAAAGAAAATCTCTAGATTTTCTAAATTCCACAACGCCCACTTGGCACACCAAAAAATACCCTACTTCTATTCCTATCCTAAGTTGCCCACCGTCCGCCCGGTACCCCTACCAACTAAAAGAATATTTAAAAATTAAAGAGAAAATCTCTGTAGATTTTCTAAATTGCACAACGCCCTCTTGGCACACCAAAAAAACTTACAAACTAAAGAGAAAATCTTTGCAGATTTTCTAATAGCGAAAGCCTACCATCCGGCACACTAAAAAACAACTTACAAACTAAAAAGAAAATCTCTAGATTTTCTAAATTGCACAACGCCCTCTTGGCACACCAAAAGAAATTACAAGCTAAGCAGAAAATCTTTGCAGATTTTCTAATAGTGAAAGCCACCCATCTGGCACACTAAAAAAGAACTTACAAACTAAAAAGAAAATCTCTAGATTTTCTAAATTGCACAACGCCCACTTGGCACACCAAAAAATACCCTACTTCTATTCCTATCCTAAGTTGCCCACCGTCCGCCCGGTACCCCTACCAACTAAAAGAATATTTAAAAATTAAAGAGAAAATCTCTGTAGATTTTCTAAATTGCACAACGCCCTCTTGGCACACCAAAAAAACTTACAAACTAAAGAGAAAATCTTTGCAGATTTTCTAATAGCGAAAGCCTACCATCCGGCACACTAAAAAACAACTTACAAACTAAAAAGAAAATCTCTAGATTTTCTAAATTGCACAACGCCCTCTTGGCACACCAAAAGAAATTACAAGCTAAGCAGAAAATCTTTGCAGATTTTCTAATAGTGAAAGCCACCCATCTGGCACACTAAAAAAGAACTTACAAACTAAAAAGAAAATCTCTAGATTTTCTAAATTGCACAACGCCCTCTTGGCACACCAAAAGAAATTAAAAACTAAACAGAAAGTCTTTGCAGATTTTCTAATAGTGAAAGCCACCCATCTGGCACACCAAAAAAGAACTTACAAACTAAAAAGAAAATCTCTTGATTTTCTAAATTGCACAACGCCCACTTGGCACACCAAAAAATACCCTACTTCTATTCCTATCCTAAGTTGCCCACCGTCCGCCCGGTACCCCTACCAACTAAAAGAATATTTAAAAATTAAAGAGAAAATCTCTGTAGATTTTCTAAATTGCACAACGCCCTCTTGGCACACCAAAAAAACTTACAAACTAAAGAGAAAATCTTCGCAGATTTTCTAATAGCGAAAGCCTACCATCCGGCACACTAAAAAACAACTTACAAACTAAAAAGAAAATCTCTAGATTTTCTAAATTGCACAACGCCCTCTTGGCACACCAAAAGAAATTAAAAACTAAACAGAAAGTCTTTGCAGATTTTCTAATAGTGAAAGCCACCCATCTGGCACACCAAAAAAGAACTTACAAACTAAAAAGAAAATCTCTTGATTTTCTAAATTGCACAACGCCCACTTGGCACACCAAAAAATACCCTACTTCTATTCCTATCCTAAGTTGCCCACCGTCCGCCCGGTACCCCTACCAACTAAAAGAATATTTAAAAATTAAAGAGAAAATCTCTGTAGATTTTCTAAATTGCACAACGCCCTCTTGGCACACCAAAAAAACTTACAAACTAAAGAGAAAATCTTTGCAGATTTTCTAATAGCGAAAGCCTACCATCCGGCACACTAAAAACAACTTACAAACTAAAAAGAAAATCTCTAGATTTTCTAAATTGCACAACGCCCTCTTGGCACACCAAAAGAAATTACAAACTAAACAGAAAATCTTTGCAGATTTTCTAATAGTGAAAGCCACCCATCTGGCACACTAAAAAAGAACTTACAAACTAAAAAGAAAATCTCTAGATTTTCTAAATTCCACAACGCCCACTTGGCACACCAAAAAATACCCTACTTCTATTCCTATCCTAAGTTGCCCACCGTCCGCCCGGTACCCCTACCAACTAAAAGAATATTTAAAAATTAAAGAGAAAATCTCTGTAGATTTTCTAAATTGCACAACGCCCTCTTGGCACACCAAAAAAACTTACAAACTAAAGAGAAAATCTTTGCAGATTTTCTAATAGCGAAAGCCTACCATCCGGCACACTAAAAAACAACTTACAAACTAAAAAGAAAATCTCTAAATTTTCTAAATTGCACAACGCCCTCTTGGCACACCAAAAGAAATTACAAGCTAAGCAGAAAATCTTTGCAGATTTTCTAATAGTGAAAGCCACCCATCTGGCACACTAAAAAAGAACTTACAAACTAAAAAGAAAATCTCTAGATTTTCTAAATTGCACAACGCCCACTTGGCACACCAAAAAATACCCTACTTCTATTCCTATCCTAAGTTGCCCACCGTCCGCCCGGTACCCCTACCAACTAAAAGAATATTTAAAAATTAAAGAGAAAATCTCTGTAGATTTTCTAAATTGCACAACGCCCTCTTGGCACACCAAAAAAACTTACAAACTAAAGAGAAAATCTTTGCAGATTTTCTAATAGCGAAAGCCTACCATCCGGCACACTAAAAACAACTTACAAACTAAAAAGAAAATCTCTAGATTTTCTAAATTGCACAACGCCCTCTTGGCACACCAAAAAAAATTACAAACTAAACAGAAAATCTTTGCAGATTTTCTAATAGTGAAAGCCACCCATCTGGCACACTAAAAAAGAACTTATAAACTAAAAAGAAAATCTCTAGATTTTCTAAATTGCACAACGCCCTCTTGGCACACCAAAAGAAATTACAAACTAAACAGAAAATCTTTGCAGATTTTCTAATAGTGAAAGCCACCCATCTGGCACACTAAAAAAGAACTTACAAACTAAAAAGAAAATCTCTAGATTTTCTAAATTGCACAACGCCCACTTGGCACACCAAAAAATACCCTACTTCTATTCCTATCCTAAGTTGCCCACCGTCCGCCCGGTACCCCTACCAACTAAAAGAATATTTAAAAATTAAAGAGAAAATCTCTGTAGATTTTCTAAATTGCCCAACGCCCTCTTGGCACACCAAAAAAACTGACAAACTAAAGAGAAAATCTCTGCAGATTTTCTACTAGCGAAAGCCTACCATCCGGCACACTAAAAAACAACTTACAAACTAAAAAGAAAATCTCTAGATTTTCTAAATTGCACAACGCCCACTTGGCACACCAAAAAATACCCTACTTCTATTCCTATCCTAAGTTGCCCACCGTCCGCCCGGTACCCCTACCAACTAAAAGAATATTTAAAAATTAAAGAGAAAATCTCTGTAGATTTTCTAAATTGCACAACGCCCTCTTGGCACACCAAAAAAACTTACAAACTAAAGAGAAAATCTTTGCAGATTTTCTAATAGCGAAAGCCTACCATCCGGCACACTAAAAAACAACTTACAAACTAAAAAGAAAATCTCTAGATTTTCTAAATTGCACAACGCCCTCTTGGCACACCAAAAGAAATTAAAAACTAAACAGAAAGTCTTTGCAGATTTTCTAATAGTGAAAGTTACCCATCTGGCACACCAAAAAAGAACTTACAAACTAAAAAGAAAATCTCTAGATTTTCTAAATTGCACAACGCCCACTTGGCACACCAAAAAATACCCTACTTCTATTCCTATCCTAAGTTGCCCACCGTCCGCCCGGTACCCCTACCAACTAAAAGAATATTTAAAAATTAAAGAGAAAATCTCTGTAGATTTTCTAAATTGCACAACGCCCTCTTGGCACACCAAAAAAACTTACAAACTAAAGAGAAAATCTTTGCAGATTTTCTAATAGCGAAAGCCTACCATCCGGCACACTAAAAACAACTTACAAACTAAAAAGAAAATCTCTAGATTTTCTAAATTGCACAACGCCCTCTTGGCACACCAAAAAAAATTACAAACTAAACAGAAAATCTTTGCAGATTTTCTAATAGTGAAAGCCACCCATCTGGCACACTAAAAAGGAACTTACAAACTAAAAAGAAAATCTCTAGATTTTCTAAATTGCACAACGCCCACTTGGCACACCAAAAAATACCCTACTTCTATTCCTATCCTAAGTTGCCCACCGTCCGCCCGGTACCCCTACCAACTAAAAGAATATTTAAAAATTAAAGAGAAAATCTCTGTAGATTTTCTAAATTGCACAACGCCCTCTTGGCACACCAAAAAAACTTACAAACTAAAGAGAAAATCTTTGCAGATTTTCTAATAGCGAAAGCCTACCATCCGGCACACTAAAAACAACTTACAAACTAAAAAGAAAATCTCTAAATTTTCTAAATTGCACAACGCCCTCTTGGCACACCAAAAGAAATTACAAGCTAAGCAGAAAATCTTTGCAGATTTTCTAATAGTGAAAGCCACCCATCTGGCACACTAAAAAAGAACTTACAAACTAAAAAGAAAATCTCTAGATTTTCTAAATTGCACAACGCCCACTTGGCACACCAAAAAATACCCTACTTCTATTCCTATCCTAAGTTGCCCACCGTCCGCCCGGTACCCCTACCAACTAAAAGAATATTTAAAAATTAAAGAGAAAATCTCTGTAGATTTTCTAAATTGCACAACGCCCTCTTGGCACACCAAAAAACTTACAAACTAAAGAGAAAATCTTTGCAGATTTTCTAATAGCGAAAGCCTACCATCCGGCACACTAAAAAACAACTTACAAACTAAAAAGAAAATCTCTAGATTTTCTAAATTGCACAACGCCCTCTTGGCACACCAAAAGAAATTACAAGCTAAGCAGAAAATCTTTGCAGATTTTCTAATAGTGAAAGCCACCCATCTGGCACACTAAAAAAGAACTTACAAACTAAAAAGAAAATCTCTAGATTTTCTAAATTGCACAACGCCCACTTGGCACACCAAAAAATACCCTACTTCTATTCCTATCCTAAGTTGCCCACCGTCCGCCCGGTACCCCTACCAACTAAAAGAATATTTAAAAATTAAAGAGAAAATCTCTGTAGATTTTCTAAATTGCACAACGCCCTCTTGGCACACCAAAAAAACTTACAAACTAAAGAGAAAATCTTTGCAGATTTTCTAATAGCGAAAGCCTACCATCCGGCACACTAAAAACAACTTACAAACTAAAAAGAAAATCTCTAGATTTTCTAAATTGCACAACGCCCTCTTGGCACACCAAAAAAAATTACAAACTAAACAGAAAATCTTTGCAGATTTTCTAATAGTGAAAGCCACCCATCTGGCACACTAAAAAAGAACTTATAAACTAAAAAGAAAATCTCTAGATTTTCTAAATTGCACAACGCCCTCTTGGCACACCAAAAGAAATTACAAACTAAACAGAAAATCTTTGCAGATTTTCTAATAGTGAAAGCCACCCATCTGGCACACTAAAAAAGAACTTACAAACTAAAAAGAAAATCTCTAGATTTTCTAAATTCCACAACGCCCACTTGGCACACCAAAAAATACCCTACTTCTATTCCTATCCTAAGTTGCCCACCGTCCGCCCGGTACCCCTACCAACTAAAAGAATATTTAAAAATTAAAGAGAAAATCTCTGTAGATTTTCTAAATTGCACAACGCCCTCTTGGCACACCAAAAAAACTTACAAACTAAAGAGAAAATCTTTGCAGATTTTCTAATAGCGAAAGCCTACCATCCGGCACACTAAAAAACAACTTACAAACTAAAAAGAAAATCTCTAGATTTTCTAAATTGCACAACGCCCTCTTGGCACACCAAAAGAAATTACAAACTAAACAGAAAATCTTTGCAGATTTTCTAATAGTGAAAGCCACCCATCTGGCACACTAAAAAAGAACTTACAAACTAAAAAGAAAATCTCTAGATTTTCTAAATTGCACAACGCCCACTTGGCACACCAAAAAATACCCTACTTCTATTCCTATCCTAAGTTGCCCACCGTCCGCCCGGTACCCCTACCAACTAAAAGAATATTTAAAAATTAAAGAGAAAATCTCTGTAGATTTTCTAAATTGCACAACGCCCTCTTGGCACACCAAAAAAACTTACAAACTAAAGAGAAAATCTTTGCAGATTTTCTAATAGCGAAAGCCTAACATCCGGCACACTAAAAAACAACTTACAAACTAAAAAGGAAATCTCTAGATTTTCTAAATTGCACAACGCCCTCTTGGCACACCAAAAGAAATTACAAACTAAACAGAAAATCTTTGCAGATTTTCTAATAGTGAAAGCCACCCATCTGGCACACTAAAAAAGAACTTACAAACTAAAAAGAAAATCTCTAGATTTTCTAAATTGCACAACGCCCACTTGGCACACCAAAAAATACCCTACTTCTATTCCTATCCTAAGTTGCCCACCGTCCGCCCGGTACCCCTACCAACTAAAAGAATATTTAAAAATTAAAGAGAAAATCTCTGTAGATTTTCTAAATTGCACAACGCCCTCTTGGCACACCAAAAAAACTTACAAACCAAAGAGAAAATCTTTGCAGATTTTCTAATAGTGAAAGCCACCCATCTGGCACACTAAAAAAGAACTTACAAACTAAAAAGAAAATCTCTAGATTTTCTAAATTGCACAACGCCCTCTTGGCACACCAAAAGAAATTATAAACTAAACAGAAAGTCTTTGCAGATTTTCTAATAGTGAAAGCCACCCATCTGGCACACTAAAAAAGAACTTACAAACTAAAAAGAAAATCTCTTGATTTTCTAAATTGCACAACGCCCACTTGGCACACCAAAAAATACCCTACTTCTATTCCTATCCTAAGTTGCCCACCGTCCGCCCGGTACCCCTACCAACTAAAAGAATATTTAAAAATTAAAGAGAAAATCTCTGTAGATTTTCTAAATTGCACAACGCCCTCTTGGCACACGAAAAGAAATTACAAACTAAACAGAAAATCTTTGCAGATTTTCTAATAGCGAAAGCCTACCATCCGGCACACTAAAAAACAACTTACAAACTAAAAAGAAAATCTCTAGATTTTCTAAATTGCACAACGCCCTCTTGGCACACCAAAAGAAATTACAAACTAAACAGAAAATTTTTGCAGATTTTCTAATAGTGAAAGCCACCCATCTGGCACACTAAAAAAGAACTTACAAACTAAAAAGAAAATCTCTAGATTTTCTAAATTGCACAACGCCCACTTGGCACACCAAAAAATACTCTACTTCTATTCCTATCCTAATTTGCCCACCGTCCGCCCGGTACCCCTACCAACTAAAAGAATATTTAAAAATTAAAGAGAAAATCTCTGTAGATTTTCTAAATTGCACAACGCCCTCTTGGCACACCAAAAAAACTTACAAACTAAAGAGAAAATCTTTGCAGATTTTCTAATGGCGAAAGCCTACCATCCGGCACACTAAAAAACAACTTACAAACTAAAAAGAAAATCTCTAGATTTTCTAAATTGCACAACGCCCTCTTGGCACACCAAAAGAAATTACAAACTAATCAGAAAATCTTTGCAGATTTTCTAATAGTGAAAGCCACCCATCTGGCACACTAAAAAAGAACTTACAAACTAAAAAGAAAATCTTTAGATTTTCTAAATTGCACAACGCCCTCTTGGCACACCAAAAGAAATTAAAAACTAAACCGAAAATCTTTGCAGATTTTCTAATAGTGAAAGCCACCCATCTGGCACACTAAAAAAGAACTTACAAACTAAAAAGAAAATCTCTAGATTTTCTAAATTGCACAACGCCCACTTGGCACACCAAAAAATACCCTACTTCTATTCCTATCCTAAGTTGCCCACCGTCCGCCCGGTACCCCTACCAACTAAAAGAATATTTAAAAATTAAAGAGAAAATCTCTGTAGATTTTCTAAATTGCACAACGCCCTCTTGGCACACCAAAAAAACTTACAAACTAAAGAGAAAATCTTTGCAGATTTTCTAATGGCGAAAGCCTACCATCCGGCACACTAAAAAACAACTTACAAACTAAAAAGAAAATCTCTGGATTTTCTAAATTGCACAACGCCCTCTTGGCACACCAAAAAACTTACAAACTAAAGAGAAAATCTTTGCAGATTTTCTAATAGCGAAAGCCTAACATCCGGCACACTAAAAAACAACTTACAAACTAAAAAGGAAATCTCTAGATTTTCTAAATTGCACAACGCCCTCTTGGCACACCAAAAGAAATTACAAACTAAACAGAAAATCTTTGCAGATTTTCTAATAGTGAAAGCCACCCATCTGGCACACTAAAAAAGAACTTACAAACTAAAAAGAAAATCTCTAGATTTTCTAAATTGCACAACGCCCACTTGGCACACCAAAAAATACCCTACTTCTATTCCTATCCTAAGTTGCCCACCGTCCGCCCGGTACCCCTACCAACTAAAAGAATATTTAAAAATTAAAGAGAAAATCTCTGTAGATTTTCTAAATTGCACAACGCCCTCTTGGCACACCAAAAAAACTTACAAACTAAAGAGAAAATCTTTGCAGATTTTCTAATAGTGAAAGCCACCCATCTGGCACACTAAAAAAGAACTTACAAACTAAAAAGAAAATCTCTAGATTTTCTAAATTGCACAACGCCCACTTGGCACACCAAAAAATACTCTACTTCTATTCCTATCCTAAGTTGCCCACCGTCCGCCCGGTACCCCTACCAACTAAAAGAATATTTAAAAATTAAAGAGAAAATCTCTGTAGATTTTCTAAATTGCCCAACGCCCTCTTGGCACACCAAAAAAACTTACAAACTAAAGAGAAAATCTCTGCAGATTTTCTAATAGCGAAAGCCTACCATCCGGCACACTAAAAAACAACTTACAAACTAAAAAGAAAATCTCTAGATTTTCTAAATTGCACAACGCCCACTTGGCACACCAAAAAATACCCTACTTCTATTCCTATCCTAAGTTGCCCACCGTCCGCCTGGTACCCCTACCAACTAAAAGAATATTTAAAAATTAATGGGAAAATCATTGTAGATTTTCTAAAAGTGGAAGCCACCCATCTGGCACACTGAAGAAGATCTTACAAACTAAAAAGAAAATCTCTGTACATTTTCTAAATTGCACAACGCATTCTTTGTACACCAAAAAAAGTAACAAAAAATTTGACTTTTAAAAAGTCATTAAAGGATTTCTAAGAAAAACTGAACATTATGAAGTTTCTGACTATATGATGCACATTTGAAAATTTCATTGAAGTCTAACGGTAATTTGATGTACTCTTTTTGCTAATATCATAACTTAATGATTGCACACTTTAAGGAAGAACAAAGAAATAATCTCTATAGATTTTTTAAACTTGCCCATCACACACCAAATACTATTATACATCTCAAAAATGACTAAAGAGAAAATCGCTACAAATTTTCTAAAATTGCCCATCGCTCATTACGCAATCTACCAACAAAAAAGACAATATCGAAATTCCATCTGAATTTCGAAAATACCCAACCACTCAACCACCCGTACCACCCACAAGGGAAGAACCCCTAATTGTCAACACTTTCTTGTCAACCCTCTATTGTCAACAAACGTTTTAAAGGTTATTTTGTGAACACGTTATAAGGAAATGTACTCCTTACAAATGTGGGCAGTTTACGTTAAACAGTTCATTGAAGATATTTCTTGTTGTTGTAACATTTCTCTTGTACCTTACTGCCTGGGTACAATCTTATACAATCATCTTATACAAACTTATACAATATTATGCAATCTTATACAAACTTATACAATATTATGCAATCTTATACAATCTTATACAATCTTTTACAAACTTATACAATCTTTTACAAACTTATACAATCTTATACAATCTTATACAATCTTATACAATCTTATATTTTATCCAATCTTATCCAATCTTATACAATCTTATACAACCTTATACAATATTATAAAAAATTTACAATTTTATACAATCATAAAATTTTATACAATTTTGTACACCTTATGTTCTTAAGCTCAGATGCTTAATTGTCACGTAAATTAATATTGCTTACTGTATGATCTTATAAATATAATGTTGACAATTAAGGGGTGAATACCCACAAGAATACGTACCGGGGTGTGGAACCAAAATATCGAAAGTCATTTGGTGAAATGATGTGTAGAATGCAAAAACAAAAGATTGAATACCGAATACCAAATGATAGAATGCCAAAACAAATATCGAATACCGAATACCAAATGATAGAATGCAAAAACAAAAGATCGAATACCGAATACCAAATGACGGAATGCAAAAACAAAATATCGAATACCGAATGCTAATTATTGAATGTGACATCCAAATGTTCGAATATCGAATTCTAAATGACAAAATAATAAATCATAGACTTATGTAGTCAGTCATAATAATTAGTTTGTCGAAGTAACATATATTCATATCTTTATCTTTCCTCTACATAAACGACATAAGTGGGACATGCGCATGGAATTCTTTCACTATTCTTGTATAAAGGTTATCCGTAATATTTTGTAATTAATGAGTAAAGACTAGACTATCAGTAGTACTGAGTTTGTTCTACATTTCAACACGCTTAGGCATCAAAAATTGGTCTACTAAATAATCAACGGTCTATGAGATTCGGGCCAATGCGCAGTCGCTAGAAATTTACTGATTGACACATTTTTCTAGCACACTTTATGTGCTAGGATTCAACTAGTTAACAATAATATCGGTCATTGTGGTTTAACATATCTTTGTGAGTGTGAGCAGACCACTAATGCGTGTAATATCAGTTATGTAAGATATTAAGGTTTTAATTTTAAATTCGCAATATCTCGAAATTGGAGATATTGCGAATTCTGTATTTCATCCTAAAAATCTATAGTTTAGTTATTTTGGTCAAAGCACTTCCTTTCGACCAGATAGTTGCTGCTGCAACTATATCATTTTGCCTAGTTGATTAATGACGTAAATAAGAAGAGATCTTATTTACGTTGATGCTTCCAGCAACCGCGAGGGGATAATAGTTGCAAAAGTCATACCAAAAGGCATCTATTCGAAATGATACACATTAATGACACTTTTAAAACGACGAATCCCCCCTCATGTAAATTTTTCTCTTCAATGTATTTGAGCCAAGTGGATGGAGTCCTCCGGAGGATTCCATCCACTTGGCTCTTAATACATGTGTCACGCGGAAACAAACAGCCGCCCATTTCAAGCTGGGCTCCTTCACTACATTTTGCCTACTGCATTGGGAAATAAAGGTGTATTTAAATTATCGCATTTACAAAGTAGACAGTAGACTATGCCATATGCTTAGTAAGCTAAGGCAAATAGCAATGATTTTTTGAGATTGTTTTTATTACTGGGATAGGTTGCCTGCTGAATTTTTCTTGGGTACTGGGTTCGTCCCTTTGCTGGGTTCATTAGTATAATAATTATATAAATTTATAAAGCGTTGAGCCATCGTAACTTTTCACGTTGTAATATGTCGACGAACTTCCAAAAAGTGAGATGCACTTTGAAATGTATAGGTAGACCTACTCGCAAATGTGTAAGACTCTAGCAAATTGATTCAGTTGAGCTAGATCTAGTAAGCCAAATAAAAGGCGGTAAAGCCATTCTCTACAATTTATCCTCTTACTATTTTAACCGTATAAAGTGGTTAAGGATTTCTGCTTTTTGCTCGCGGAATGAATAATTATATGATAGAAGAAACAAAAAAAATTTAAATTGTTGCCAAAGATCGTAGGAATTTTTTAAAAATACCACGTCCCCGCCATTTTGTGGATTGAAAAATGCTTCTTTTAATGGACCGTAAAACTCAAATTTTGTCTTAATCTGAATCAATTTGCAAGAGTCTTACACAAATGATATCCCTCCAAGAATTATTACTTCCTTTATGGCTTTACTTTACGCCAAGCTGACCACATTAACACACCGCTAATTTAGCTTTACCTTTTTGCGATTTTATAAACTTTATGGGTAATATAATAATACAAACTTCCATTTTAAGAGGATATAAATTATAAGAACATTCACAGCAACATCAGTCGACAGATTATTCTTTCTATCGATAAACATCTGCCATTCCCAGTCCAAATAGCCTAGATCGTATTACTAATTGGTATTCGGTATTCGAACATTTGTTTTTGCATTCTATCTTTGTGCATTTGGTATTCGAACATTTGTTTTTGCATTCTATCTTTGTGCATTTGGTATTCGAACATTTGTTTTTGCATTCTATCTTTGTTCATTTGGTATTCGAGCATTTGTTTTTGAATTCTATCTTTGTGCATTTGGTATTCGAACATTTGTTTTTGCATTCTATCTTTGTGCATTTGGTATTCGAACATTTGTTTTTGCATTCTATCTTTGTTCATTTGGTATTCGAGC
This sequence comes from Tomocerus qinae, assembly GCA_020055645.1. Classification (NCBI taxonomy): domain Eukaryota; kingdom Metazoa; phylum Arthropoda; class Collembola; order Entomobryomorpha; family Tomoceridae; genus Tomocerus; species Tomocerus qinae. Next base: position 26,266 of record JAECZT010000049.1, on the reverse strand, counting down.
ATTTGTTTTTGCATTCTATCTTTGTGCATTTGGTATTCGAACATTTGTTTTTGAATTCTATCTTTGTGCATTTGGTATTCGAACATTTGTTTTTGCATTCTATCTTTGTGCATTTGGTATTCGAACATTTGTTTTTGCATTCTATCTTTGTGCATTTGGTATTCAAAAACTTGTTTTTGCATTCTATCTTTGTGCATTTGGTATTCGAACATTTGTTTTTGCATTCTATCTTTGTGCATTTGGTTTTCGAACATTTGTTTTTGCATTCTATCTTTGTGCATTTGGTATTCGAACATTTGTTTTTGCATTCTATCTTTATGTATTCTATCTTATATTGCCCATAAAACGTCATTCGAACAAATGGCTTTCGATGTTTAAGTCTACAACCACGTCCACACGTACCGTATGATGAAATTATACAAATACATCCTCACTTTATAAAGAATCCCCCACTATTTAGTAGCCCATTAGTTATGGGCTACATAATCTCATTAAAAAAATAAAGAAGGACACTAACCTTAGTTTAAAAGTTCCCAATTCCAAAAGCAGGTCACAAGAGAAGTTCGTATTCTGACGTCATTCCAGAGTAATCTTCAATGACCTAGGTCATCCACAACACTATTCACAACTTAAAATTAATCGAGGGTTTCGTCCTCACGAATCCAATTCATCCAGACGGGTCGTTTTCATGTGGTGGAGAAACGACAGAAGGGCCGCTGCCAGAAAAACACTTCTAGGGGGGGGAGGGGCACCGGAAGTAATTTTTTGGATTTTTAGACAAAAATTTCTTTATTTTTCTCGATTTTGATGCGGGGGTACGTGCCCCAGTGTCCCCCCTCACTGCGGCCATAAAGGACAGCCATCGGAATGAAATCTAAAGCAATTTAAAAAAATAAAGAATGTAAAATCAAGCGTTTTTATACCGAAAGACAATTGTGTACAGAATGTGAAGTAACCGCTAATTTTAAGTGTATGGCTCGCTCTGCACTGTTTGACTGTTTGTGAAGTCAGCTAACGTTAATCTTACCTTCATTTCTTAGTTCGGTAGTCGAGGACATGATGCGGGCCAATTCAAATTTCCGTGTGATATCGCGGTTTCAAAGGATCAACAACTGATGGTGGGGGCCGACTCGAGAAACACAAAAAATTCAGTTATTCCACTTGACCGGCCGATTCTTTTTCATCCGTCAACACCGTGGAGATTCCAAGTCCTATATAAAAATAAAATAACGTAGAGTAAAATTTGGGTATAATATATATTCACTAATACATTACTGTTAATCTTGAAAATACACAGGAAAACTAATATGATTAATCCCGAAGGTATTGGCATCAAAGTTTTTAATCTAATACACACTGTTGATTGTTGTTCCGCATAGTATGATCAACTATATTTTATTGCAACCATCAATGATCAATAATCGTTATCAAAATTCTCAGCTGTTTTAGATGTAAAGAAAGTTTTGGGGGTGCTATTTGATATCTGAGAAGGACCTTGACCACGGGCAACGGGGATATTGTTTGTGAGGAGTCTCTATAATGATTTCTGTACCGGGTCAAAGTTAACAATTAATTAGGGGTTTCAAATAACGAAGGCTGGATATTAATTTGTGTGGGCTACTACGGAAAAATGGAGAAAGATGCAATGAAGTGGTTTAGGTAAAAGGTTACGTGGAGTACGGAGTGGGAAGGTACTGCTTGTACCGCTTATACTGTGCAACCTACCAGATATTAATGCACTGATGTGCATTCGTGTACTTTCATGTTCCCTGCCTTAAAACGTTGATGAAACGTTTTCCGCTGCCCTGGGAGGGGCAGCAGCGACGGAGAGCTTACTGTTGGCTTTGGTGCTCCTTCATCCTACTCCTGTGGTCTCCCTGGACATTGAGGAGGACGAGACTCTAAGGAGTTGTCTCCAGCCTCCACACTGAACAGGTAATTATAGAGTGTAGTTTTTATTGAATTATGTATCATTTTATAAGAATTGAAAATATAATATATATTTATTGCTATTGTTAGTATATTTAGTTACTGTTTGTGTATGATGAGAGGTAATGACCATTACAAAATGTCCCTTTCGCTAATCATTTCTATCTATTCTATCTATAATATAATGGTAGACTTATTAAATTTATCCACCTATACATGGTAGAGAGAGCCGAATAGTTTCATAATATGCATTATATCCAGTCTACAGTCAATGTGATAATCCCAGACTTGATAGCACTATGCACAATTTCCAGCAATCTCTCGATGCGTGAAAAGTGCTTTTGCTTTGTAATCATCACATCCGAATACACTCTGTTTGATATACCCAGCGTATTTTTGACACACTGAACTATTGTCGATAAATTTCCATTAAAGTCCACAATGTATATTTGTAATAAATAGTGTTTTTGGTCTGTTATACTGCATAGGGAAATCAGAAGTCAATAGTCTTGTTGCTGGACCGTGCCATAAAAAATAAGGATCGCCGTGTGGTAATGAGAGTCTTTGGAAAAGCACTTAACGAAATTACTTACGATGTTGCCCACGAAAAGTTAATCGAAGCTAACCCAATTAAACAAACACCTCAGACGATCCCTGCTACTCCAACTATGCTTTCAATAAACGTGGTAAAGACAACCGAGCCGGTCATTCGAAAGCAAGTTGAACCTGAACTTCCAGAATTTGCCCCAATTTTTGTGAAATAACTTTTAAAAAATTGTAAAGTAGTTAATTTATAATTGCTAATTTTTTAGAATGCTGAAACGTGATTGGAGTATTGAACTAATGGATCGTGATCTGAAGGATGAGGTCTTCATTAATGATCAAATAATTGACTTTTGGCTTAAGTTTATGAAACGCAATTGTCTGAGTGAAGAAGACAAAGCACGAACATACAACATACATATTTTCCTCCTTCACTTCTACCAAGTTAGCTAACAAAACTAGAAATAAAAAGTTGAAACTTCCTGTTGCTGAACGACGGCATGCTCGGGTTACCAGTTGACAAAAAGAGGACATTTTCAAATATGATTTTATTTTGGTGCCTATTGTAGAGAAGTGGAAGTAAGTAACTTTTTATATTTATAAATTCCATTTGTGTCGCTATTCTAAGACGTTCATGTTTTGATGAAAATAATCGTGTTTCAGTGCCCATTGGATTTTGACCATCATTTGTTTTCCTACACTGGATGGAGTGTACGACTGTGATACTGGAGAATTAATTTCTGAGCTAAAATCAAAAGGACCTAAATCTCAAGGTAGTAGTTCTAAACTTTCAACTAATTTCCTGAAAGGGAGCAGCTCCTTTTTTGACGGTATGAAAATGCTATTATCTGAAGTAATCAGTCAGCATATGGTTATAAAAGTAGTGGTTTTCAACTGTTTCATTAAATTGTTTAAAATCAATGACAGTCAATGTGGAAATTCAAGTCAGAACAGAAGTACGGCTCTCAAAATGTACCGAACTTAGACTTAGGTAAACCTAGAAAAGCTACTACTAATAAAAGACCGGGAACTGGAGTGTTACCCAACATTCGTGAGCCATGTATTTTAATATTTGACTCTTTGGCCCAAGATATGCGAAATAAGATATATTCAACTCTGCGAAAATACCATACCTTAGTGTAGAATATAAGGTAAAGTTTATAAATGAGATTTAGCAAGATATTGTTAAAATATTTTGAATTGTATTTTACATCTGTCGCTTTTTGAAAGGTGGAAAAGGGCTTAGAGAGAGAATTTACTAGATATTTTATGCCTTAGCGTTCCTCAGCAGCCGAATTATTGTGATTGTGGTCTGTATCTTCTGCAGTTTGCGGAATCCTTTTTTTCTAACCCAATCAAATCATTTCGACCACCACTTAACACAGAATTGAAGAATTGGTTCCGTTACCCCTAGAAGAAGTGATGGTAAACTTACCTGTATAGTGCAGCTGGTTAAAAATGAGAATCCATAAAAATTACCTCACATTCCCTAAATAATATTTGACGAAGATCCTCCTACAAAATCCCAAGAAAATATGGTATTACAAAACGCTGCAGAAGATAAAGATGTTGACGTGGGCACCGACTGTGGAAGTAGTACAATTTCTACCAAAAAATTAAATACTCAGCGGCAGCCACCAGGCATACAGAAAATGTTTTTCTGCCCGGTAACCAAAATATTTTGGGCTTCCCTTTGCGGGCAGGCAACCTGCATCCGCAATTCCACATATGTTAATATAAAGCAGTGCTTCGCGCTGCCTGCCCGGTAACCAAATATTTTTTTGCCTGTCCGGTAACGAGGTTATCGTAAAATTACATTTTCTGAATGCCTGGCAGCCACTAGATAATTCTCAGCTCGTATTAGCTCCTGCTCCCGTTCGAGCGCCGACTCCAAACACTGCAGCCTTTGTTTTGAAGCATAACTACATTGCTTTATTGAAATTGAAGACTCCAATGCCGTCAAGTGTCAAAGCGGAGTCTGTCGAAACCGTCAAAAATCCTCCGGTGCCACCTTCTACCACTGTGTTGAATACAGTCACTAATCGGGTTATCCAACCTCCACCGCCTCATTCAGGTAATTGCGAACCCCCTAAAATATCGTTGGCCGTACCAGAACCTAGTATTGAATCCATAATTGCAAATTCCTCAATTAATACTGCAAAGGTCTGTCCCAGGGAAAACGAAAAGATTACCTTGTCGTCAATCCTATGGTATTACAATTTGGCACTGTCCCCCGACAAATTCAAAGTCAAACATTCCATAATTTTATTTGCTAATTGGAGCTTTGCCTAGACAAGACTGAATGATGAACATAGTTTCAAACCTTAGTGTGCCCGAAATGTAGGAAAGGTTATTGCTGCCAATGAATCCCATTGAAATTAGCATTCAAATCAAGTGTTATAGTGTAATTTATTATTATTACTAAATCAAGTTACATGTATTGACAATGTTCCCCTACTTCTAATGCGCTAATTCTATTCTAAATGTCATAAAGTTTTAAAAAAAGAACATACCTGAATCCATCGGATCCAAGAGAAAACTTTTGACAACACTGAAACACTAGTCGCACTGAATTTCAAAATGAAATTCCTCGATCGCTGACGTTCCAGTCCAGGTCCTTCCGGTTCTGCTGCATCCAGAAAACTGAGTGTGGGGCTAGGTGCTCCACCCTTTTATTAGTGCGGACTGCACTGCAACGTCAGTGAAAAACGACGGAGCAGTCTAGTGTTCCCTGCACTACACGCCAAGAAAAGGTAAAAGGTTACGTGGTGGACGGAGTGGGCAGGTACTGCTTGTACCGCTGATACCGTGCATCGGAACCTACCAGATATTGATGCACTGGTGTGCATTCCTGTACTTTCGTGTTCCCTGTCTTAAAACGTAGACGAAACGTTTTCTGCTGCCCCTGGTGGGGCAGCAGCGACGGAGCGCTGACTGTTGTCTTTGGTGCTCCTTCGTCCTACTCCTGTGGTCTCCCTGGACATTGAGGAGGACGAATCACGACTACACAACTCATTAAACAAAAACCCTAAGGAGTTGCCTCCGGCCTCCACACCATACATAGGGAGCTCCGTCGTACAGTTAAGAAGAGATGTAGGGTTTGGAGCGGATCGCGCCATTTTTATCAGTAGAGGAGTACCATGGTGCTCACCACCAACAACTAGCCTGACTGCCCACCCCAATATGTGAGCCGTCCATTATAATGCAATAAATTCGAAAATGTTCGAGGAGGCTTCTTTCTGTGCCCTTGGTAGATCACTGTATGGCATTATAATGGACGGCTCACATATTGTGGTGGGCAGTCAGGGTATTTGGTGGTGATCACCTTGGTACTCCTCTACTGATAAAAATGGCGCGATCCGCTCCAAACCCTACATCTCTTCTTAACTGTACGACGGAGCTCCCTATGTATGCTCCACACTGAACAGGTAATTATAGAGTGTAGTTTTTATTGAATTATGTACCATTTTATAAGAATTGAAAATATTATATGGTTAGTACATTTAGTTACTGTTTGTGTATGATGAGACAATACGATCATTACAATTTTGCACTGTTCCCCGTCAAATTCAAATATTCCATAATTTTATTTGCAAATGCAAATTTTGCCTGGACAAGACTGAATGAGGAACATACTTCCAACAAGCTCTAGTGTGCCCGAAATGTAGGAAAGGCTATCTGCTACAAATGAATCCCATTGAAATTAGCAACAGCCCTTCAAAGCCAGTGCAAGAGTTCTAGAATGAAATACAAACTTCAGAAGAACAACCACTGAGTCCATTCGCTTTCTATTCGATCCCAACATGGACAATATTATAAGACTTTGATGAGAATGAAATAGTACGACAAAAATTGGCACTCTGTCCCAACTGAAATTAATTATTTTGATAAGAAATTTGTTAAATTCCTGAGCTTGTAAAATCCACAAAACTAAAAATGTTTGCTCTGTAAAAGTAAAAAAACAGCTGTCATATTTACGACAAGCTTCTTCAAATCAAGTGTTAATAATATTATTACAAAATCAACTAACATGTATTAACAGTGTGCATGTTCCTACTTCTAATGTGCAAATTCTATTCTAAATGTGTCATAAATTTTTGTAATGCACCTGCACGGGTATTTATTAATAAAATGTTGCTTAAAAACTGATGATTGGAAAGAAACATTCATTTGTGAATTCAAATGTAAATGTGTGATTATTTACGAATCCTTCCGTGGGAAGAAACGCGCGACCTTTTTTTTTAAACTAATAGGTGATACTGAATGGAGAAGAAGGGGGTGTTTCTGGAAGTAAAAGGCTGAAAGGGCCCTGTGCAGACATTCTGTCTCTCCAACTCCACAAATCCTTCATCCGGCTCGTGCCACGACCCTCCCCCTCAACGAAATGGAGAAAAACAAAGTAACTTGAAAAAGAACATACCTGAACTCGGTAGTAAATATTAGTGATGCACTCACAAAATTTTTCACAACACTGAAACACTAGCCGCAACAAATCTCAAAACGAAATTTCTCGTTCCGCTGACGTTCCAGTTCCAGGTCCTTCCGGTTCCGCTGCGTCCAGAATACTGAGGGGTGGCGCTGGATGCACCACCCTTTTATAAGTGCGGACTGCACTGGAACGTCAGTGAAACGTTTTCTCCTGCCCCAGCTGCGGTAGCAGCGACGGGAGCGGTCTAGTATTCCCTGCACTACACGTCAAGAAAAGGTAAATGGTTATGTGGCGGGCGGAGTAGGCAGGTACTGCTTGTACCGCTGATGCCGTGCATCGGAACCTTTCAGAATTGACGCACTGGTGTGCATTAGTGTACTTTCGTGTTCCCTGAAGTGAAACGTTTTCCGCTGCCCCAGCATTCGTGTACTTTCGTGTTCCCTGGAGTGAAACGTTTGAAAAACGTTTTCCACTGCCCCAGCATTCGTGTACTTTCGTGTTCCCTGGAGCAAAACGTTTTTCGGTGCCCCTGGTGTGGCAGCAGTGAGGGAGCACTGAATGTTGTCGTCGGTGCTCCTTTATCCTAGTCCTGTGGTCTCCCTCGCCATTGGGGTATTTAAATATTATATAATTATTGCTATTGTTAGTATATTTATTAGTATATTTAGTTATACCTGTTTTATACTTATCACTTTCATTTCACGTTTTGTGACATCACTACAGTTAATTTGTAATTAACAAAAATATGTCTCCAATTTGGTTTCCAACGTAGTAATGAAGTCATTTTGACGTCACTAAGCGTGAAAGTGAAGTGAAAGTGATAAGTATAAAACCGGCACTACTGTTTGTGTCTGATTTTAATTATTTATTTTGGAAGGGAACTAAATTATATTTCTTGTTGATTATTATTGCAGACGGGGATCTGTGGTGAGGTGCTATTTGATATCTGAGAAGAACCTTGACCACGGGGATGTTGTTTGGGAGGAGTCTCCATTGATTTCTGTACCATATGTCAACATCATCAATTACAGAGTGCAAGTAACGAAGACTGGATATTATATAGTTGTGTCGGCTGCTTAAAAAAATAGATGATGATGCAATGAAGTGCCCTAAATGTCATTGGTCCTGTTGCTCGCTCCATTCCTCCAAGGTAAAAATGACTATTTTTGTTCATTGATGATTGGGATTAGTAGTTGATTACCATAATAATCTATGACCAATTCAATGTAATTTTTGTTTATTAAATAATGAGAAATTAAAAATGAATTATTTTGTACTACAGAATATAAAAGTCACAGAAACATGAGTGCAATATCTTCTCCAGATTGGGCATTTCAACTGCTACTGAAAACTTTTGCAAGTTATTGTCTCTTAGAATCGTTTTGTCCAAAGAGGTGGAGCCTGCCAAATATGAAAAGTTCTTGGACCTTTGTTCTGATGAGCCGGATCAAGTTTTCCAGAAGTAATGTGAAGATGATGTATTTAAGTTTTTGGTAGAGGACTGTGAAATGGATGTCTCAGTAGACCAAGTTTCTCAACTATTGGCAGCAACTCGAATCAACGATTTTACAATCCACATGATGATTCCACAGAGTAAGACTCAAAAAAAAATTTTTTTAATTCTTTTCGACTCACGAACTATATAGTAAGATCATTTATTAAAAAATTGTTTTGTGAATTATATAGACACGCCGGTGTAGCCCTCTACTATTACACCAGCTTACTTTCTAACTCTTGTTGTCCAAATGTTGGGTTCTCATTTGTCAAAAATGTGGAAGGAGTGGAGACGCGAATTGGAATATCGCCTTGGTGCAAGAAAGCCGAAAGGGCAGCATTTTGTCAATAGCTTATAATCCTATGGTATTACAATTTTGCACTGTCCCCCGACAAATTCAAATATTCCATAATTTTATTTGCAAATGCGGGCATTGCCTGGACAAGACTGAATGAGGAACATACTTCCAACAAGCTCTAGTGTGCCCGAAATGTAGGAAAGGCTATCTGCTACAAATGAATCCTATTGAAATTAGCAACAGCTCTTCAAAGCCAGTGCAACAGTTCGAGAATAAAATACGAACTTCGGAAGAACAAACAGAGTCCATTCGTTTTCTATTCTATCCGAACATGCACAATACTATAAGGTTTTGATGAGAATGAAACAGTGCGACATAAAAATTGACATTCTGTCCCAATTGAAATTAATTATTTTGATAAGAAATCTGTTAAATTCCTAAGCTTGTAAAATCCACAAAAACTAAAAATGTTTGCTCTGTAAAAGTAAAAAAACAGCTGTCATATTTACGACAAGCTTCTTCAAATCAAGTGTTAATAATTACAAAATCAACTAACATGTATTAACAGTGTGTTCCTACTTCTAATGTGCAAATTCTATTCTAAATGTGTCATAAATTTTTGTAATGCACCTGCAAGGGTATATATTAATAAAATATGTTGCTTAAAAACTGATGATTGGAAAGAAACATTCATTTGTGATTTAAAAGATAAATGTGTGATTTATAATTTACAGTATTACTCTCTATAATGATAGACAATAGACATGTCATATGGCTGTAATTTTACTTTGTTGGTTCATTATCTAAGAAAGTAGTAATTGTGGAATGAGATTATTTACGAATCCTTCAGTGGGAAGAAACGCGCGGCCTTTTTTTAAAACTAATTAGGTGATACTGAATGGAGAAGAAGGGGGTGTTTCTGGAAGTAAAAGGCTGAAAGGGCCCTGTGCAGACATTCTGTCTCTCCAACTCCACAAATCCTTCATCCGGCTCGTGCCACGACCCTCCCCCTCAACGAAATGGAGAAAAACAAAGTAACTTGAAAAAGAACATACCTGAACTCGGTAGTAAATATTAGTGATGCACTCACAAAATTTTTCACAACACTGAAACACTAGCCGCAACAAATCTCAAAACGAAATTTCTCGTTCCGCTGACGTTCCAGTTCCAGGTCCTTCCGGTTCCGCTGCGTCCAGAATACTGAGGGGTGGCGCTGGATGCACCACCCTTTTATAAGTGCGGACTGCACTGGAACGTCAGTGAAACGTTTTCTCCTGCCCCAGCTGCGGTAGCAGCGACGGGAGCGGTCTAGTATTCCCTGCACTACACGTCAAGAAAAGGTAAATGGTTATGTGGCGGGCGGAGTAGGCAGGTACTGCTTGTACCGCTGATGCCGTGCATCGGAACCTTTCAGAATTGACGCACTGGTGTGCATTAGTGTACTTTCGTGTTCCCTGAAGTGAAACGTTTTCCGCTGCCCCAGCATTCGTGTACTTTCGTGTTCCCTGGAGTGAAACGTTTGAAAAACGTTTTCCACTGCCCCAGCATTCGTGTACTTTCGTGTTCCCTGGAGCAAAACGTTTTTCGGTGCCCCTGGTGTGGCAGCAGTGAGGGAGCACTGAATGTTGTCGTCGGTGCTCCTTTATCCTAGTCCTGTGGTCTCCCTCGCCATTGGGGTATTTAAATATTATATAATTATTGCTATTGTTAGTATATTTATTAGTATATTTAGTTATACCTGTTTTATACTTATCACTTTCATTTCACGTTTTGTGACATCACTACAGTTAATTTGTAATTAACAAAAATATGTCTCCAATTTGGTTTCCAACGTAGTAATGAAGTCATTTTGACGTCACTAAGCGTGAAAGTGAAGTGAAAGTGATAAGTATAAAACCGGCACTACTGTTTGTGTCTGATTTTAATTATTTATTTTGGAAGGGAACTAAATTATATTTCTTGTTGATTATTATTGCAGACGGGGATCTGTGGTGAGGTGCTATTTGATATCTGAGAAGAACCTTGACCACGGGGATGTTGTTTGGGAGGAGTCTCCATTGATTTCTGTACCATATGTCAACATCATCAATTACAGAGTGCAAGTAACGAAGACTGGATATTATATAGTTGTGTCGGCTGCTTAAAAAAATAGATGATGATGCAATGAAGTGCCCTAAATGTCATTGGTCCTGTTGCTCGCTCCATTCCTCCAAGGTAAAAATGACTATTTTTGTTCATTGATGATTGGGATTAGTAGTTGATTACCATAATAATCTATGACCAATTCAATGTAATTTTTGTTTATTAAATAATGAGAAATTAAAAATGAATTATTTTGTACTACAGAATATAAAAGTCACAGAAACATGAGTGCAATATCTTCTCCAGATTGGGCATTTCAACTGCTACTGAAAACTTTTGCAAGTTATTGTCTCTTAGAATCGTTTTGTCCAAAGAGGTGGAGCCTGCCAAATATGAAAAGTTCTTGGACCTTTGTTCTGATGAGCCGGATCAAGTTTTCCAGAAGTAATGTGAAGATGATGTATTTAAGTTTTTGGTAGAGGACTGTGAAATGGATGTCTCAGTAGACCAAGTTTCTCAACTATTGGCAGCAACTCGAATCAACGATTTTACAATCCACATGATGATTCCACAGAGTAAGACTCAAAAAAAAATTTTTTTTAATTCTTTTCGACTCACGAACTATATAGTAAGATCATTTATTAAAAAATTGTTTTGTGAATTATATAGACACGCCGGTGTAGCCCTCTACTATTACACCAGCTTACTTTCTAACTCTTGTTGTCCAAATGTTGGGTTCTCATTTGTCAAAAATGTGGAAGGAGTGGAGACGCGAATTGGAATATCGCCTTGGTGCAAGAAAGCCGAAAGGGCAGCATTTTGTCAATAGCTTATAATCCTATGGTATTACAATTTTGCACTGTCCCCCGACAAATTCAAATATTCCATAATTTTATTTGCAAATGCGGGCATTGCCTGGACAAGACTGAATGAGGAACATACTTCCAACAAGCTCTAGTGTGCCCGAAATGTAGGAAAGGCTATCTGCTACAAATGAATCCTATTGAAATTAGCAACAGCTCTTCAAAGCCAGTGCAACAGTTCGAGAATAAAATACGAACTTCGGAAGAACAAACAGAGTCCATTCGTTTTCTATTCTATCCGAACATGCACAATACTATAAGGTTTTGATGAGAATGAAACAGTGCGACATAAAAATTGACATTCTGTCCCAATTGAAATTAATTATTTTGATAAGAAATCTGTTAAATTCCTAAGCTTGTAAAATCCACAAAAACTAAAAATGTTTGCTCTGTAAAAGTAAAAAAACAGCTGTCATATTTACGACAAGCTTCTTCAAATCAAGTGTTAATAATTACAAAATCAACTAACATGTATTAACAGTGTGTTCCTACTTCTAATGTGCAAATTCTATTCTAAATGTGTCATAAATTTTTGTAATGCACCTGCAAGGGTATATATTAATAAAATATGTTGCTTAAAAACTGATGATTGGAAAGAAACATTCATTTGTGATTTAAAAGATAAATGTGTGATTTATAATTTACAGTATTACTCTCTATAATGATAGACAATAGACATGTCATATGGCTGTAATTTTACTTTGTTGGTTCATTATCTAAGAAAGTAGTAATTGTGGAATGAGATTATTTACGAATCCTTCAGTGGGAAGAAACGCGCGGCCTTTTTTTAAAACTAATTAGGTGATACTGAATGGAGAAGAAGGGGTGTTTCTGGAAGTAAAAGGCTGAAAGGGCCCTGTGCAGACATTCTGTCTCTCCAACTCCACAAATCCTTCATCCGGCTCGTGCCACGACCCTCCCCCTCAACGAAATGGAGAAAAACAAAGTAACTTGAAAAAGAACATACCTGAACTCGGTAGTAAATATTAGTGATGCACTCACAAAATTTTTCACAACACTGAAACACTAGCCGCAACAAATCTCAAAACGAAATTTCTCGTTCCGCTGACGTTCCAGTTCCAGGTCCTTCCGGTTCCGCTGCGTCCAGAATACTGAGGGGTGGCGCTGGATGCACCACCCTTTTATAAGTGCGGACTGCACTGGAACGTCAGTGAAACGTTTTCTCCTGCCCCAGCTGCGGTAGCAGCGACGGGAGCGGTCTAGTATTCCCTGCACTACACGTCAAGAAAAGGTAAATGGTTATGTGGCGGGCGGAGTAGGCAGGTACTGCTTGTACCGCTGATGCCGTGCATCGGAACCTTTCAGAATTGACGCACTGGTGTGCATTAGTGTACTTTCGTGTTCCCTGAAGTGAAACGTTTTCCGCTGCCCCAGCATTCGTGTACTTTCGTGTTCCCTGGAGTGAAACGTTTGAAAAACGTTTTCCACTGCCCCAGCATTCGTGTACTTTCGTGTTCCCTGGAGCAAAACGTTTTTCGGTGCCCCTGGTGTGGCAGCAGTGAGGGAGCACTGAATGTTGTCGTCGGTGCTCCTTTATCCTAGTCCTGTGGTCTCCTCGCCATTGGGGTATTTAAATATTATATAATTATTGCTATTGTTAGTATATTTATTAGTATATTTAGTTATACCTGTTTTATACTTATCACTTTCATTTCACGTTTTGTGACATCACTACAGTTAATTTGTAATTAACAAAAATATGTCTCCAATTTGGTTTCCAACGTAGTAATGAAGTCATTTTGACGTCACTAAGCGTGAAAGTGAAGTGAAAGTGATAAGTATAAAACCGGCACTACTGTTTGTGTCTGATTTTAATTATTTATTTTGGAAGGGAACTAAATTATATTTCTTGTTGATTATTATTGCAGACGGGGATCTGTGGTGAGGTGCTATTTGATATCTGAGAAGAACCTTGACCACGGGGATGTTGTTTGGGAGGAGTCTCCATTGATTTCTGTACCATATGTCAACATCATCAATTACAGAGTGCAAGTAACGAAGACTGGATATTATATAGTTGTGTCGGCTGCTTAAAAAAATAGATGATGATGCAATGAAGTGCCCTAAATGTCATTGGTCCTGTTGCTCGCTCCATTCCTCCAAGGTAAAAATGACTATTTTTGTTCATTGATGATTGGGATTAGTAGTTGATTACCATAATAATCTATGACCAATTCAATGTAATTTTTGTTTATTAAATAATGAGAAATTAAAAATGAATTATTTTGTACTACAGAATATAAAAGTCACAGAAACATGAGTGCAATATCTTCTCCAGATTGGGCATTTCAACTGCTACTGAAAACTTTTGCAAGTTATTGTCTCTTAGAATCGTTTTGTCCAAAGAGGTGGAGCCTGCCAAATATGAAAAGTTCTTGGACCTTTGTTCTGATGAGCCGGATCAAGTTTTCCAGAAGTAATGTGAAGATGATGTATTTAAGTTTTTGGTAGAGGACTGTGAAATGGATGTCTCAGTAGACCAAGTTTCTCAACTATTGGCAGCAACTCGAATCAACGATTTTACAATCCACATGATGATTCCACAGAGTAAGACTCAAAAAAAAATTTTTTTTAATTCTTTTCGACTCACGAACTATATAGTAAGATCATTTATTAAAAAATTGTTTTGTGAATTATATAGACACGCCGGTGTAGCCCTCTACTATTACACCAGCTTACTTTCTAACTCTTGTTGTCCAAATGTTGGGTTCTCATTTGTCAAAAATGTGGAAGGAGTGGAGACGCGAATTGGAATATCGCCTTGGTGCAAGAAAGCCGAAAGGGCAGCATTTTGTCAATAGCTTATAATCCTATGGTATTACAATTTTGCACTGTCCCCCGACAAATTCAAATATTCCATAATTTTATTTGCAAATGCGGGCATTGCCTGGACAAGACTGAATGAGGAACATACTTCCAACAAGCTCTAGTGTGCCCGAAATGTAGGAAAGGCTATCTGCTACAAATGAATCCTATTGAAATTAGCAACAGCTCTTCAAAGCCAGTGCAACAGTTCGAGAATAAAATACGAACTTCGGAAGAACAAACAGAGTCCATTCGTTTTCTATTCTATCCGAACATGCACAATACTATAAGGTTTTGATGAGAATGAAACAGTGCGACATAAAAATTGACATTCTGTCCCAATTGAAATTAATTATTTTGATAAGAAATCTGTTAAATTCCTAAGCTTGTAAAATCCACAAAAACTAAAAATGTTTGCTCTGTAAAAGTAAAAAAACAGCTGTCATATTTACGACAAGCTTCTTCAAATCAAGTGTTAATAATATTATTACAAAATCAACTAACATGTATTAACAGTGTGCATGTTCCTACTTCTAATGTGCAAATTCTATTCTAAATGTGTCATAAATTTTTGTAATGCACCTGCAAGGGTATATATTAATAAAATATGTTGCTTAAAAACTGATGATTGGAAAGAAACATTCATTTGTGATTTAAAAGATAAATGTGTGATTTATAATTTACAGTATTACTCTCTATAATGATAGACAATAGACATGTCATATGGCTGTAATTTTACTTTGTTGGTTCATTATCTAAGAAAGTAGTAATTGTGGAATGAGATTATTTACGAATCCTTCAGTGGGAAGAAACGCGCGGCCTTTTTTAAAACTAATTAGGTGATACTGAATGGAGAAGAAGGGGTGTTTCTGGAAGTAAAAGGCTGAAAGGGCCCTGTGCAGACATTCTGTCTCTCCAACTCCACAAATCCTTCATCCGGCTCGTGCCACGACCCTCCCCCTCAACGAAATGGAGAAAAACAAAGTAACTTGAAAAAGAACATACCTGAACTCGGTAGTAAATATTAGTGATGCACTCACAAAATTTTTCACAACACTGAAACACTAGCCGCAACAAATCTCAAAACGAAATTTCTCGTTCCGCTGACGTTCCAGTTCCAGGTCCTTCCGGTTCCGCTGCGTCCAGAATACTGAGGGGTGGCGCTGGATGCACCACCCTTTTATAAGTGCGGACTGCACTGGAACGTCAGTGAAACGTTTTCTCCTGCCCCAGCTGCGGTAGCAGCGACGGGAGCGGTCTAGTATTCCCTGCACTACACGTCAAGAAAAGGTAAATGGTTATGTGGCGGGCGGAGTAGGCAGGTACTGCTTGTACCGCTGATGCCGTGCATCGGAACCTTTCAGAATTGACGCACTGGTGTGCATTAGTGTACTTTCGTGTTCCCTGAAGTGAAACGTTTTCCGCTGCCCCAGCATTCGTGTACTTTCGTGTTCCCTGGAGTGAAACGTTTGAAAAACGTTTTCCACTGCCCCAGCATTCGTGTACTTTCGTGTTCCCTGGAGCAAAACGTTTTTCGGTGCCCCTGGTGTGGCAGCAGTGAGGGAGCACTGAATGTTGTCGTCGGTGCTCCTTTATCCTAGTCCTGTGGTCTCCTCGCCATTGGGGTATTTAAATATTATATAATTATTGCTATTGTTAGTATATTTATTAGTATATTTAGTTATACCTGTTTTATACTTATCACTTTCATTTCACGTTTTGTGACATCACTAACAGTTAATTTGTAATTAACAAAAATATGTCTCCAATTTGGTTTCCAACGTAGTAATGAAGTCATTTTGACGTCACTAAGCGTGAAAGTGAAGTGAAAGTGATAAGTATAAAACCGGCACTACTGTTTGTGTCTGATTTTAATTATTTATTTTGGAAGGGAACTAAATTATATTTCTTGTTGATTATTATTGCAGACGGGGATCTGTGGTGAGGTGCTATTTGATATCTGAGAAGAACCTTGACCACGGGGATGTTGTTTGGGAGGAGTCTCCATTGATTTCTGTACCATATGTCAACATCATCAATTACAGAGTGCAAGTAACGAAGACTGGATATTATATAGTTGTGTCGGCTGCTTAAAAAAATAGATGATGATGCAATGAAGTGCCCTAAATGTCATTGGTCCTGTTGCTCGCTCCATTCCTCCAAGGTAAAAATGACTATTTTTGTTCATTGATGATTGGGATTAGTAGTTGATTACCATAATAATCTATGACCAATTCAATGTAATTTTTGTTTATTAAATAATGAGAAATTAAAAATGAATTATTTTGTACTACAGAATATAAAAGTCACATGAAACATGAGTGCAATATCTTCTCCAGATTGGGCATTTCAACTGCTACTGAAAACTTTTGCAAGTTATTGTCTCTTAGAATCGTTTTGTCCAAAGAGGTGGAGCCTGCCAAATATGAAAAGTTCTTGGACCTTTGTTCTGATGAGCCGGATCAAGTTTTCCAGAAGTAATGTGAAGATGATGTATTTAAGTTTTTGGTAGAGGACTGTGAAATGGATGTCTCAGTAGACCAAGTTTCTCAACTATTGGCAGCAACTCGAATCAACGATTTTACAATCCACATGATGATTCCACAGAGTAAGACTCAAAAAAATTTTTTTTAATTCTTTTCGACTCACGAACTATATAGTAAGATCATTTATTAAAAAATTGTTTTGTGAATTATATAGACACGCCGGTGTAGCCCTCTACTATTACACCAGCTTACTTTCTAACTCTTGTTGTCCAAATGTTGGGTTCTCATTTGTCAAAAATGTGGAAGGAGTGGAGACGCGAATTGGAATATCGCCTTGGTGCAAGAAAGCCGAAAGGGCAGCATTTTGTCAATAGCTTATAATCCTATGGTATTACAATTTTGCACTGTCCCCCGACAAATTCAAATATTCCATAATTTTATTTGCAAATGCGGGCATTGCCTGGACAAGACTGAATGAGGAACATACTTCCAACAAGCTCTAGTGTGCCCGAAATGTAGGAAAGGCTATCTGCTACAAATGAATCCTATTGAAATTAGCAACAGCTCTTCAAAGCCAGTGCAACAGTTCGAGAATAAAATACGAACTTCGGAAGAACAAACACTGAGTCCATTCGTTTTCTATTCTATCCGAACATGCACAATACTATAAGGTTTTGATGAGAATGAAACAGTGCGACATAAAAATTGACATTCTGTCCCAATTGAAATTAATTATTTTGATAAGAAATCTGTTAAATTCCTAAGCTTGTAAAATCCACAAAAACTAAAAATGTTTGCTCTGTAAAAGTAAAAAAACAGCTGTCATATTTACGACAAGCTTCTTCAAATCAAGTGTTAATAATATTATTACAAAATCAACTAACATGTATTAACAGTGTGCATGTTCCTACTTCTAATGTGCAAATTCTATTCTAAATGTGTCATAAATTTTTGTAATGCACCTGCAAGGGTATATATTAATAAAATATGTTGCTTAAAAACTGATGATTGGAAAGAAACATTCATTTGTGATTTAAAAGATAAATGTGTGATTTATAATTTACAGTATTACTCTCTATAATGATAGACAATAGACATGTCATATGGCTGTAATTTTACTTTGTTGGTTCATTATCTAAGAAAGTAGTAATTGTGGAATGAGATTATTTACGAATCCTTCAGTGGGAAGAAACGCGCGGCCTTTTTTTAAAACTAATTAGGTGATACTGAATGGAGAAGAAGGGGGTGTTTCTGGAAGTAAAAGGCTGAAAGGGCCCTGTGCAGACATTCTGTCTCTCCAACTCCACAAATCCTTCATCCGGCTCGTGCCACGACCCTCCCCCTCAACGAAATGGAGAAAAACAAAGTAACTTGAAAAAGAACATACCTGAACTCGGTAGTAAATATTAGTGATGCACTCACAAAATTTTTCACAACACTGAAACACTAGCCGCAACAAATCTCAAAACGAAATTTCTCGTTCCGCTGACGTTCCAGTTCCAGGTCCTTCCGGTTCCGCTGCGTCCAGAATACTGAGGGGTGGCGCTGGATGCACCACCCTTTTATAAGTGCGGACTGCACTGGAACGTCAGTGAAACGTTTTCTCCTGCCCCAGCTGCGGTAGCAGCGACGGGAGCGGTCTAGTATTCCCTGCACTACACGTCAAGAAAAGGTAAATGGTTATGTGGCGGGCGGAGTAGGCAGGTACTGCTTGTACCGCTGATGCCGTGCATCGGAACCTTTCAGAATTGACGCACTGGTGTGCATTAGTGTACTTTCGTGTTCCCTGAAGTGAAACGTTTTCCGCTGCCCCAGCATTCGTGTACTTTCGTGTTCCCTGGAGTGAAACGTTTGAAAAACGTTTTCCACTGCCCCAGCATTCGTGTACTTTCGTGTTCCCTGGAGCAAAACGTTTTTCGGTGCCCCTGGTGTGGCAGCAGTGAGGAGCACTGAATGTTGTCGTCGGTGCTCCTTTATCCTAGTCCTGTGGTCTCCCTCGCCATTGGGGTATTTAAATATTATATAATTATTGCTATTGTTAGTATATTTATTAGTATATTTAGTTATACCTGTTTTATACTTATCACTTTCATTTCACGTTTTGTGACATCACTAACAGTTAATTTGTAATTAACAAAAATATGTCTCCAATTTGGTTTCCAACGTAGTAATGAAGTCATTTTGACGTCACTAAGCGTGAAAGTGAAGTGAAAGTGATAAGTATAAAACCGGCACTACTGTTTGTGTCTGATTTTAATTATTTATTTTGGAAGGGAACTAAATTATATTTCTTGTTGATTATTATTGCAGACGGGGATCTGTGGTGAGGTGCTATTTGATATCTGAGAAGAACCTTGACCACGGGGATGTTGTTTGGGAGGAGTCTCCATTGATTTCTGTACCATATGTCAACATCATCAATTACAGAGTGCAAGTAACGAAGACTGGATATTATATAGTTGTGTCGGCTGCTTAAAAAATAGATGATGATGCAATGAAGTGCCCTAAATGTCATTGGTCCTGTTGCTCGCTCCATTCCTCCAAGGTAAAAATGACTATTTTTGTTCATTGATGATTGGGATTAGTAGTTGATTACCATAATAATCTATGACCAATTCAATGTAATTTTTGTTTATTAAATAATGAGAAATTAAAAATGAATTATTTTGTACTACAGAATATAAAAGTCACAGAAACATGAGTGCAATATCTTCTCCAGATTGGGCATTTCAACTGCTACTGAAAACTTTTGCAAGTTATTGTCTCTTAGAATCGTTTTGTCCAAAGAGGTGGAGCCTGCCAAATATGAAAAGTTCTTGGACCTTTGTTCTGATGAGCCGGATCAAGTTTTCCAGAAGTAATGTGAAGATGATGTATTTAAGTTTTTGGTAGAGGACTGTGAAATGGATGTCTCAGTAGACCAAGTTTCTCAACTATTGGCAGCAACTCGAATCAACGATTTTACAATCCACATGATGATTCCACAGAGTAAGACTCAAAAAAAAAAATATATTTAATTCTTTTCGACTCACGAACTATATAGTAAGATCATTTATTAAAAAATTGTTTTGTGAATTATATAGACACGCCGGTGTAGCCCTCTACTATTACACCAGCTTACTTTCTAACTCTTGTTGTCCAAATGTTGGGTTCTCATTTGTCAAAAATGTGGAAGGAGTGGAGACGCGAATTGGAATATCGCCTTGGTGCAAGAAAGCCGAAAGGGCAGCATTTTGTCAATAGCTTATAATCCTATGGTATTACAATTTTGCACTGTCCCCCGACAAATTCAAATATTCCATAATTTTATTTGCAAATGCGGGCATTGCCTGGACAAGACTGAATGAGGAACATACTTCCAACAAGCTCTAGTGTGCCCGAAATGTAGGAAAGGCTATCTGCTACAAATGAATCCTATTGAAATTAGCAACAGCTCTTCAAAGCCAGTGCAACAGTTCGAGAATAAAATACGAACTTCGGAAGAACAAACACTGAGTCCATTCGTTTTCTATTCTATCCGAACATGCACAATACTATAAGGTTTTGATGAGAATGAAACAGTGCGACATAAAAATTGACATTCTGTCCCAATTGAAATTAATTATTTTGATAAGAAATCTGTTAAATTCCTAAGCTTGTAAAATCCACAAAAACTAAAAAATGTTTGCTCTGTAAAAGTAAAAAAACAGCTGTCATATTTACGACAAGCTTCTTCAAATCAAGTGTTAATAATATTATTACAAAATCAACTAACATGTATTAACAGTGTGCATGTTCCTACTTCTAATGTGCAAATTCTATTCTAAATGTGTCATAAATTTTTGTAATGCACCTGCAAGGGTATATATTAATAAAATATGTTGCTTAAAAACTGATGATTGGAAAGAAACATTCATTTGTGATTTAAAAGATAAATGTGTGATTTATAATTTACAGTATTACTCTCTATAATGATAGACAATAGACATGTCATATGGCTGTAATTTTACTTTGTTGGTTCATTATCTAAGAAAGTAGTAATTGTGGAATGAGATTATTTACGAATCCTTCAGTGGGAAGAAACGCGCGGCCTTTTTTTAAAACTAATTAGGTGATACTGAATGGAGAAGAAGGGGGTGTTTCTGGAAGTAAAAGGCTGAAAGGGCCCTGTGCAGACATTCTGTCTCTCCAACTCCACAAATCCTTCATCCGGCTCGTGCCACGACCCTCCCCCTCAACGAAATGGAGAAAAACAAAGTAACTTGAAAAAGAACATACCTGAACTCGGTAGTAAATATTAGTGATGCACTCACAAAATTTTTCACAACACTGAAACACTAGCCGCAACAAATCTCAAAACGAAATTTCTCGTTCCGCTGACGTTCCAGTTCCAGGTCCTTCCGGTTCCGCTGCGTCCAGAATACTGAGGGGTGGCGCTGGATGCACCACCCTTTTATAAGTGCGGACTGCACTGGAACGTCAGTGAAACGTTTTCTCCTGCCCCAGCTGCGGTAGCAGCGACGGGAGCGGTCTAGTATTCCCTGCACTACACGTCAAGAAAAGGTAAATGGTTATGTGGCGGGCGGAGTAGGCAGGTACTGCTTGTACCGCTGATGCCGTGCATCGGAACCTTTCAGAATTGACGCACTGGTGTGCATTAGTGTACTTTCGTGTTCCCTGAAGTGAAACGTTTTCCGCTGCCCCAGCATTCGTGTACTTTCGTGTTCCCTGGAGTGAAACGTTTGAAAAACGTTTTCCACTGCCCCAGCATTCGTGTACTTTCGTGTTCCCTGGAGCAAAACGTTTTTCGGTGCCCCTGGTGTGGCAGCAGTGAGGGAGCACTGAATGTTGTCGTCGGTGCTCCTTTATCCTAGTCCTGTGGTCTCCCTCGCCATTGGGGTATTTAAATATTATATAATTATTGCTATTGTTAGTATATTTATTAGTATATTTAGTTATACCTGTTTTATACTTATCACTTTCATTTCACGTTTTGTGACATCACTAACAGTTAATTTGTAATTAACAAAAATATGTCTCCAATTTGGTTTCCAACGTAGTAATGAAGTCATTTTGACGTCACTAAGCGTGAAAGTGAAGTGAAAGTGATAAGTATAAAACCGGCACTACTGTTTGTGTCTGATTTTAATTATTTATTTTGGAAGGGAACTAAATTATATTTCTTGTTGATTATTATTGCAGACGGGGATCTGTGGTGAGGTGCTATTTGATATCTGAGAAGAACCTTGACCACGGGGATGTTGTTTGGGAGGAGTCTCCATTGATTTCTGTACCATATGTCAACATCATCAATTACAGAGTGCAAGTAACGAAGACTGGATATTATATAGTTGTGTCGGCTGCTTAAAAAATAGATGATGATGCAATGAAGTGCCCTAAATGTCATTGGTCCTGTTGCTCGCTCCATTCCTCCAAGGTAAAAATGACTATTTTTGTTCATTGATGATTGGGATTAGTAGTTGATTACCATAATAATCTATGACCAATTCAATGTAATTTTTGTTTATTAAATAATGAGAAATTAAAAATGAATTATTTTGTACTACAGAATATAAAAGTCACCGAAACATGAGTGCAATATCTTCTCCAGATTGGGCATTTCAACTGCTACTGAAAACTTTTGCAAGTTATTGTCTCTTAGAATCGTTTTGTCCAAAGAGGTGGAGCCTGCCAAATATGAAAAGTTCTTGGACCTTTGTTCTGATGAGCCGGATCAAGTTTTCCAGAAGGAATGTGCATGAAGATGATGTATTTAAGTTTTTGGTAGAGGACTGTGAAATGGATGTCTCAGTAGACCAAGTTTCTCAACTATTGGCAGCAACTCGAATCAACGATTTTACAATCCACATGATGATTCCACAGAGTAAGACTCAAAAACGATATTTTTTAATTCTTTTCGACTCACGAACTATATAGTAAGATCATTTATTAAAAAATTGTTTTGTGAATTATATAGACACGCCGGTGTAGCCCTCTACTATTACACCAGCTTACTTTCTAACTCTTGTTGTCCAAATGTTGGGTTCTCATTTGTCAAAAATGTGGAAGGAGTGGAGACGCGAATTGGAATATCGCCTTGGTGCAAGAAAGCCGAAAGGGCAGCATTTTGTCAATAGCTTATAATCCTATGGTATTACAATTTTGCACTGTCCCCCGACAAATTCAAATATTCCATAATTTTATTTGCAAATGCGGGCATTGCCTGGACAAGACTGAATGAGGAACATACTTCCAACAAGCTCTAGTGTGCCCGAAATGTAGGAAAGGCTATCTGCTACAAATGAATCCTATTGAAATTAGCAACAGCTCTTCAAAGCCAGTGCAACAGTTCGAGAATAAAATACGAACTTCGGAAGAACAAACACTGAGTCCATTCGTTTTCTATTCTATCCGAACATGCACAATACTATAAGGTTTTGATGAGAATGAAACAGTGCGACATAAAAATTGACATTCTGTCCCAATTGAAATTAATTATTTTGATAAGAAATCTGTTAAATTCCTAAGCTTGTAAAATCCACAAAAACTAAAAATGTTTGCTCTGTAAAAGTAAAAAAACAGCTGTCATATTTACGACAAGCTTCTTCAAATCAAGTGTTAATAATATTATTACAAAATCAACTAACATGTATTAACAGTGTGCATGTTCCTACTTCTAATGTGCAAATTCTATTCTAAATGTGTCATAAATTTTTGTAATGCACCTGCAAGGGTATATATTAATAAAATATGTTGCTTAAAAACTGATGATTGGAAAGAAACATTCATTTGTGATTTAAAAGATAAATGTGTGATTTATAATTTACAGTATTACTCTCTATAATGATAGACAATAGACATGTCATATGGCTGTAATTTTACTTTGTTGGTTCATTATCTAAGAAAGTAGTAATTGTGGAATGAGATTATTTACGAATCCTTCAGTGGGAAGAAACGCGCGGCCTTTTTTTAAAACTAATTAGGTGATACTGAATGGAGAAGAAGGGGTGTTTCTGGAAGTAAAAGGCTGAAAGGGCCCTGTGCAGACATTCTGTCTCTCCAACTCCACAAATCCTTCATCCGGCTCGTGCCACGACCCTCCCCCTCAACGAAATGGAGAAAAACAAAGTAACTTGAAAAAGAACATACCTGAACTCGGTAGTAAATATTAGTGATGCACTCACAAAATTTTTCACAACACTGAAACACTAGCCGCAACAAATCTCAAAACGAAATTTCTCGTTCCGCTGACGTTCCAGTTCCAGGTCCTTCCGGTTCCGCTGCGTCCAGAATACTGAGGGGTGGCGCTGGATGCACCACCCTTTTATAAGTGCGGACTGCACTGGAACGTCAGTGAAACGTTTTCTCCTGCCCCAGCTGCGGTAGCAGCGACGGGAGCGGTCTAGTATTCCCTGCACTACACGTCAAGAAAAGGTAAATGGTTATGTGGCGGGCGGAGTAGGCAGGTACTGCTTGTACCGCTGATGCCGTGCATCGGAACCTTTCAGAATTGACGCACTGGTGTGCATTAGTGTACTTTCGTGTTCCCTGAAGTGAAACGTTTTCCGCTGCCCCAGCATTCGTGTACTTTCGTGTTCCCTGGAGTGAAACGTTTGAAAAACGTTTTCCACTGCCCCAGCATTCGTGTACTTTCGTGTTCCCTGGAGCAAAACGTTTTTCGGTGCCCCTGGTGTGGCAGCAGTGAGGGAGCACTGAATGTTGTCGTCGGTGCTCCTTTATCCTAGTCCTGTGGTCTCCCTCGCCATTGGGGTATTTAAATATTATATAATTATTGCTATTGTTAGTATATTTATTAGTATATTTAGTTATACCTGTTTTATACTTATCACTTTCATTTCACGTTTTGTGACATCACTAACAGTTAATTTGTAATTAACAAAAATATGTCTCCAATTTGGTTTCCAACGTAGTAATGAAGTCATTTTGACGTCACTAAGCGTGAAAGTGAAGTGAAAGTGATAAGTATAAAACCGGCACTACTGTTTGTGTCTGATTTTAATTATTTATTTTGGAAGGGAACTAAATTATATTTCTTGTTGATTATTATTGCAGACGGGGATCTGTGGTGAGGTGCTATTTGATATCTGAGAAGAACCTTGACCACGGGGATGTTGTTTGGGAGGAGTCTCCATTGATTTCTGTACCATATGTCAACATCATCAATTACAGAGTGCAAGTAACGAAGACTGGATATTATATAGTTGTGTCGGCTGCTTAAAAAAATAGATGATGATGCAATGAAGTGCCCTAAATGTCATTGGTCCTGTTGCTCGCTCCATTCCTCCAAGGTAAAAATGACTATTTTTGTTCATTGATGATTGGGATTAGTAGTTGATTACCATAATAATCTATGACCAATTCAATGTAATTTTTGTTTATTAAATAATGAGAAATTAAAAATGAATTATTTTGTACTACAGAATATAAAAGTCACATGAAACATGAGTGCAATATCTTCTCCAGATTGGGCATTTCAACTGCTACTGAAAACTTTTGCAAGTTATTGTCTCTTAGAATCGTTTTGTCCAAAGAGGTGGAGCCTGCCAAATATGAAAAGTTCTTGGACCTTTGTTCTGATGAGCCGGATCAAGTTTTCCAGAAGTAATGTGCATGAAGATGATGTATTTAAGTTTTTGGTAGAGGACTGTGAAATGGATGTCTCAGTAGACCAAGTTTCTCAACTATTGGCAGCAACTCGAATCAACGATTTTACAATCCACATGATGATTCCACAGAGTAAGACTCAAAAAAAAAATTTTTTTTAATTCTTTTCGACTCACGAACTATATAGTAAGATCATTTATTAAAAAATTGTTTTGTGAATTATATAGACACGCCGGTGTAGCCCTCTACTATTACACCAGCTTACTTTCTAACTCTTGTTGTCCAAATGTTGGGTTCTCATTTGTCAAAAATGTGGAAGGAGTGGAGACGCGAATTGGAATATCGCCTTGGTGCAAGAAAGCCGAAAGGGCAGCATTTTGTCAATAGCTTATAATCCTATGGTATTACAATTTTGCACTGTCCCCCGACAAATTCAAATATTCCATAATTTTATTTGCAAATGCGGGCATTGCCTGGACAAGACTGAATGAGGAACATACTTCCAACAAGCTCTAGTGTGCCCGAAATGTAGGAAAGGCTATCTGCTACAAATGAATCCTATTGAAATTAGCAACAGCTCTTCAAAGCCAGTGCAACAGTTCGAGAATAAAATACGAACTTCGGAAGAACAAACACTGAGTCCATTCGTTTTCTATTCTATCCGAACATGCACAATACTATAAGGTTTTGATGAGAATGAAACAGTGCGAC
>JAECZT010000048.1:0-50000 GCA_020055645.1 Tomocerus qinae | reverse complement strand
TATAAAGACTAGACACTTGAAAAAAATCATTTTTTGAGCTTGTATGAGGGGACCAAAAACATTTGTAATATAACATTTATAAAGACTAGACACTTGAAAAAAATCATTTTTTTGAGCTTGTACGAGGCGAAAAATAATTTTTGTAATATAACATTTATAAAGACTAGACACTTGAAAAAAATCATTTTTTGAGCTTGTACGAGGGGACTAATAATTTTTGTAGCATAACATTTATAAAGACTAGACACTTGAAAAAAATCATTTTTTTGAGCTTGTACGAGGGGACCAAAAACATTTGTAATATAACATTTATAAAGACTAGACACATGAAAAAAATCATTTTTTGAGCTTGTACGAGGGGACCAAAAACATTTGTAATATAACATTTATAAAGACTAGACACTTGAAAAAAATCATTTTTTTGGACTTGCACGAGAGGATAAATAAGTTTTGTAATATAACATTTATAAAGACTAGACACTTGAAAAAAATCATTTTTTTGAGCTTGTACGAGGCGAAAAATAATTTTTGTAATATAACATTTATAAAGTCTAGACACTTGAAAAAAATCATTTTTTTGAGCTTGTACGAGGCGAAAAATAATTTTTGTAATATAACATTTATAAAGACTAGACACTTGAAAAAAATCATTTTTTTGAGCTTGTACGAGGCGAAAAATAATTTTTGTAATATAACATTTATAAAGACTAGACACTTGAAAAAAATCATTTTTTTGAGCTTGTACGAGGCGAAAAATAATTTTTATAATATAACATTTATAAAGACTAGACACTTGAAAAAAATCATTTTTTTGAGCTTGTACGAGGCGAAAAATAATTTTTATAATATAACATTTATAAAGACTAGACACTTGAAAAAAATCATTTTTTTGAGCTTGTACGAGGCGAAAAATAATTTTTATAATATAACATTTATAAAGACTAGACACTTGAAAAAAATCATTTTTTTGAGCTTGTACGAGGCGAAAAATAATTTTTATAATATAACATTTATAAAGACTAGACACTTGAAAAAAATCATTTTTTTGAGCTTGTACGAGGGGACCAAAAACATTTGTAATATAATATTTATAAAGACTAGACACTTGAAAAAAATCATTTTTTTGAGCTTGTACGAGGCGAAAAATAATTTTTGTAATATAACATTTATAAAGACTAGACACTTGAAAAAAATCATTTTTTTGAGCTTGTACGAGGCGAAAAATAATTTTTATAATATAAAAATATAACATTTATAAAGACTAGACACTTGAAAAAAATCATTTTTTTGAGCTTGTACGAGGGGACCAAAAACATTTGTAATATAACATTTATAAAGACTAGACACTTGAAAAAAATCATTTTTTTGAGCTTGTACGAGGGGACCCAAAACATTTGTAATATAACATTTATAAAGACTAGACACTTGAAAAAAATCATTTTTTTGAGCTTGTACGAGGGGACCCAAAACATTTGTAATATAACATTTATAAAGACTAGACACTTGAAAAAAATCATTTTTTGAGCTTGTACAAGGGGACCAAAAACATTTGTAATATAACATTTATAAAGACTAGACACTTGAAAAAAATCATTTTTTTTGAGCTTGTACGAGGGGACCAAAAACATTTGTAATATAACATTTATAAAGACTAGACACTTGAAAAAAATCATTTTTTTGAGCTTGTACGAGGCGAAAAATAATTTTTGTAATATAACATTTATAAAGACTAGACACTTGAAAAAAATCATTTTTTTGAGCTTGTACGAGGCGAAAAATAATTTTTATAATATAACATTTATAAAGACTAGACACTTGGAAAAAATCATTTTTTTGAGCTTGTACGAGGGGACCAAAAACATTTGTAATATAACATTTATAAAGACTAGACACTTGAAAAAAATCATTTTTTGAGCTTGTACGAGGGGACCCAAAACATTTGTAATATAACATTTATAAAGACTAGACACTTTAAAAAAATCATTTTTTTGAGCTTGTACGTGGGGACCAAAAACATTTGTAATATAACATTTATAAAGACTAGGCAGTTGAAAAAAATCATTTTTTTGAGCTTGTACGAGGCGAAAAATAATTTTTGTAATATAACATTTATAAAGACTAGACACTTGAAAAAAATCATTTTTTTGAGCTTGTACGAGGGGACCAAAAACATTTGTAATATAACATTTATAAAGACTAGACACTTGAAAAAAATCATTTTTTTGAGCTTGTACGAGGGGACCCAAAACATTTGTAATATAACATTTATAAAGACTAGACACTTGAAAAAAATCATTTTTTGAGCTTGTACGAGGGGACCCAAAACATTTGTAATATAACATTTATAAAGACTAGACACTTGAAAAAAATCATTTTTTTGAGCTTGTACGAGGGCACCCAAAACATTTGTAATATAACATTTATAAAGACTAGACACTTAAAAAAATCATTTTTTTGAGCTTGTACGTGGGGACCAAAAACATTTGTAATATAACATTTATAAAGACTAGACACTTGAAAAAAATTATTTTTTTGAACTTGCACGAGAGGATAAATAATTTTTGTAATATAACATTTATAAAGACTAAACACTTGAAAAAAATCATTTTTTTGAGCTTGTACGAGGCGAAAAATAATTTTTGTAATACAACATTTATAAAGACTAGACACTTGAAAAAAATCATTTTTTGAGCTTGTACGAGGGGACCAAAAACATTTGTAATATAACATTTATAAAGACTAGACACATGAAAAAAATCATTTTTTTGAACTTGTACGAGGGGACTAATAATTTTTGTAATATAACATTTATAAAGACTAGACACTTGAAAAAAATCATTTTTTTGAGCTTGTACGAGGCGAAAAATAATTTTTATAATATAACATTTATAAAGACTAGACACTTGAAAAAAATCATTTTTTGAGCTTGTACGAGGCGAAAAATAATTTTTATAATATAACATTTATAAAGACTAGACACTTGAAAAAAATCATTTTTTTGAGCTTGTACGAGGCGAAAAATAATTTTTATAATATAACATTTATAAAGACTAGACACTTGGAAAAAATCATTTTTTTGAGCTTGTACGAGGGGACCAAAAACATTTGTAATATAACATTTATAAAGACTAAACACTTGAAAAAAATCATTTTTTTGAGCTTGTACGAGGCGAAAAATAATTTTTGTAATATAACATTTATAAAGACTAGACACTTGAAAAAAATCATTTTTTTGAGCTTGTACGAGGCGAAAAATAATTTTTATAATATAACATTTATAAAGACTAGACACTTGGAAAAAATCATTTTTTTTGAGCTTGTACGAGGGGACCAAAAACATTTGTAATATAACATTTATAAAGACTAGACACTTGAAAAAAATCATTTTTTTGAGCTTGTACGAGGGGACCCAAAACATTTGTAATATAACATTTATAAAGACTAGACACTTTAAAAAAATCATTTTTTTGAGCTTGTACGTGGGGACCAAAAACATTTGTAATATAACATTTATAAAGACTAGACACTTGAAAAAAATCATTTTTTTGAACTTGCACGAGAGGATAAATAATTTTTGTAATATAACATTTATAAAGACTAGACACTTGAAAAAAATCATTTTTTTGAGCTTGTACGAGGCGAAAAATAATTTTTATAATATAACATTTATAAAGACTAGACACTTGGAAAAAATCATTTTTTTGAGCTTGTACGAGGGGACTAATAATTTTTGTAGCATAACATTTATAAAGACTAGACACTTGAAAAAAATCATTTTTTTGAGCTTGTACGAGGCGAAAAATAATTTTTGTAATATAACATTTATAAAGACTAGACACTTGAAAAAAATCATTTTTTTGAGCTTGTACGAGGCGAAAAATAATTTTTGTAATATAACATTAATAAAGACTAGACACTTGAAAAAAATCATTTTTTTTGAGCTTGTACGAGGGGACTAATAATTTTTGTAGCATAACATTTATAAAGACTAGACACTTGAAAAAAATCATTTTTTTGAGCTTGTACGAGGGGACCAAAAACATTTGTAATATAACATTTATAAAGACTAGACACTTGAAAAAAATCATTTTTTTGAGCTTGTACGAGGGGACCAAAAACATTTGTAATATAACATTTATAAAGACTAGACACATGAAAAAAATCATTTTTTTGAACTTGTACGAGGGGACTAATAATTTTTGTAATATAACATTTATAAAGACTAGACACTTGAAAAAAATCATTTTTTTGAGCTTGTACGAGGCGAAAAATAATTTTTATAATATAACATTTATAAAGACTAGACACTTGAAAAAAATCATTTTTTTGAGCTTGTACGAGGCGAAAAATAATTTTTATAATATAACATTTATAAAGACTAGACACTTGGAAAAAATCATTTTTTTTGAGCTTGTACGAGGGGACTAATAATTTTTATAGCATAACATTTATAAAGACTAGACACTTGAAAAAAATCATTTTTTTGAGCTTGTACGAGGCGAAAAATAATTTTTATAATATAACATTTATAAAGACTAGACACTTGAAAAAAATCATTTTTTTGAGCTTGTACGAGGCGAAAAATAATTTTTATAATATAACATTTATAAAGACTAGACACTTGGAAAAAATCATTTTTTTTGAGCTTGTACGAGGGGACTAATAATTTTTGTAGCATAACATTTATAAAGACTAGACACTTGAAAAAAATCATTTTTTTGAGCTTGTACGAGGCGAAAAATAATTTTTGTAATATAATATTTATAGACTAGACGCTTGAAAAAAATCATTTTTTTGAGCTTGTACGAGGCGAAAAATAATTTTTGTAATATAACATTTATAAAGACTAGACACTTGAAAAAAATCATTTTTTGAGCTTGTACGAGGGGACCAAAAACATTTGTAATATAACATTTATAAAGACTAGGCAGTTGAAAAAAATCATTTTTTTGAGCTTGTACGAGGCGAAAAATAATTTTTGTAATATAACATTTATAAAGACTAGACACTTGAAAAAAATCATTTTTTGAGCTTGTACGAGGGGACCAAAAACATTTGTAATATAACATTTATAAAGACTAGACAGTTGAAAAAAATCATTTTTTTGAGCTTGTACGAGGCGAAAAATAATTTTTGTAGCATAACATTTATAAAGACTAGACACTTGAAAAAAATCATTTTTTGAGCTTGTACGAGGGGACCCAAAACATTTGTAATATAACATTTATAAAGACTAGACACTTGAAAAAAATCATTTTTTTGAGCTTGTACGAGGCGAAAAATAATTTTTGTAATATAACATTAATAAAGACTAGACACTTGAAAAAAATCATTTTTTTGAGCTTGTACGTGGGGACCAAACACATTTGTAATATAACATTTATAAAGACTAGACACTTGAAAAAAATCATTTTTTTGAACTTGCACGAGACGATAAATAATTTTTGTAATATAACATTTATAAAGACTAGACACTTGAAAAAAATCATTTTTTTGAGCTTGTACGAGGCGAAAAATAATTTTTGTAATATAATATTTATAGACTAGACGCTTGAAAAAAATCATTTTTTTGAGCTTGTACGAGGCGAAAAATAATTTTTGTAATATAACATTTATAAAGACTAGACACTTGAAAAAAATCATTTTTTTGAGCTTGTACGAGGGGACTAATAATTTTTGTAGCATAACATTTATAAAGACTAGACACTTGAAAAAAATCATTTTTTGAGCTTGTACGAGGGGACCAAAAACATTTGTAATATAACATTTATAAAGACTAGACACTTGAAAAAAATCATTTTTTTGAGCTTGTACGAGGCGAAAAATAATTTTTATAATATAACATTTATAAAGACTAGACACTTGGAAAAAATCATTTTTTTGAGCTTGTACGAGGGGACTAATAATTTTTGTAGCATAACATTTATAAAGACTAGACACTTGAAAAAAATCATTTTTTTGAGCTTGTACGAGTCGAAAAATAATTTTTGTAATATAATATTTATAAGGACTAGACACTTGAAAAAAATCATTTTTTTGAGCTTGTACGAGGCGAAAAATAATTTTTGTAATATAACATTTATAAAGACTACACACTTGAAAAAAATCATTTTTTGAGCTTGTACGAGGGGACCCAAAACATTTGTAATATAACATTTATAAAGACTAGACACTTGAAAAAAATCATTTTTTTGAGCTTGTACGAGGCGAAAAATAATTTTTGTAATATAACATTTATAAAGACTAGACACTTGAAAAAAATCATTTTTTTGAGCTTGTACGAGGCGAAAAATAATTTTTGTAATATAACATTTATAAAGACTAGACACTTGAAAAAAATCATTTTTTTGAACTTGCACGAGAGGATAAATAATTTTTGTAATATAACATTTATAAAGACTAGACACTTGAAAAAAATCATTTTTTTGAGCTTGTACGAGGCGAAAAATAATTTTTGTAATATAATATTTATAAAGACTAGACACTTGAAAAAAATCATTTTTTTTGAGCTTGTACGAGGGGACCAAAAACATTTGTAATATAACATTTATAAAGACTAGACACTTGAAAAAAATCATTTTTTTGAACTTGCACGAGAGGATAAATAATTTTTGTAATATAACATTTATAAAGACTAGACACTTGAAAAAAATCATTTTTTTGAGCTTGTACGAGGCGAAAAATAATTTTTGTAATACAACATTTATAAAGACTAGACACTTGAAAAAAATCATTTTTTTTGAGCTTGTACGAGGGGACCAAAAACATTTGTAATATAACATTTATAAAGACTAGACACATGAAAAAAATCATTTTTTTGAACTTGTACGAGGGGACTAATAATTTTTGTAATATAACATTTATAAAGACTAGACACTTGAAAAAAATCATTTTTTTGAGCTTGTACGAGGCGAAAAATAATTTTGATAATATTACATTTATAAAGACTAGACACTTGGAAAAAATCATTTTTTTGAGCTTGTACGAGGGGACTAATAATTTTTGTAGCATAACATTTATAAAGACTAGACACTTGAAAAAAATCATTTTTTGAGCTTGTACGAGGGGACCCAAAACATTTGTAATATAACATTTATAAAGACTAGACACTTGAAAAAAATCATTTTTTTGAGCTTGTACGAGGCGAAAAATAATTTTTGTAATATAACATTTATAAAGACTAGACACTTGAAAAAAATCATTTTTTGAGCTTGTACGAGGGGACCCAAAACATTTGTAATATAACATTTATAAAGACTAGACACTTGAAAAAAATCATGTTTTTGAGCTTGTACGAGGCGAAAAATAATTTTTGTAATATAACATTTATAAAGACTAGACACTTGAAAAAAATCATTTTTTTGAGCTTGTACGAGGGGACCAAAAACATTTGTAATATAACATTTATAAAGACTAGACACATGAAAAAAATCATTTTTTTGAACTTGTACGAGGGGACTAATAATTTTTGTAATATAACATTTATAAAGACTAGACACTTGAAAAAAATCATTTTTTTGAGCTTGTACGAGGCGAAAAATAATTTTTATAATATAACATTTATAAAGACTAGACACTTGAAAAAAATCATTTTTTTTGAGCTTGTACGAGGGGACCAAAAACATTTGTAATATAACATTTATAAAGACTAGACACTTGAAAAAAATCATTTTTTTGAACTTGTACGAGGCGAAAAATAATTTTTGTAATATAACATTTATAAAGACTAGACACTTGAAAAAAATCATTTTTTTGAGCTTGTACGAGGCGAAAAATAATTTTTGTAATATAACATTTATAAAGACTACACACTTGAAAAAAATCATTTTTTGAGCTTGTACGAGGGGACCCAAAACATTTGTAATATAACATTTATAAAGACTAGACACTTGAAAAAAATCATTTTTTTGAGCTTGTACGAGGCGAAAAATAATTTTTGTAATATAACATTTATAAAGACTAGACACTTGAAAAAAATCATTTTTTTGAGCTTGTACGAGGCGAAAAATAATTTTTGTAATATAACATTTATAAAGACTAGACACTTGAAAAAAATCATTTTTTTGAACTTGCACGAGAGGATAAATAATTTTTGTAATATAACATTTATAAAGACTAGACACTTGAAAAAAATCATTTTTTTGAGCTTGTACGAGGGGAAAAATAATTTTTATAATATAACATTTATAAAGACTAGACACTTGGAAAAAATCATTTTTTTGAGCTTGTACGAGGGGACTAATAATTTTTGTAGCATAACATTTATAAAGACTAGACACTTGAAAAAAATCATTTTTTTGAGCTTGTACGAGTCGAAAAATAATTTTTGTAATATAATATTTATAAGGACTAGACACTTGAAAAAAATCATTTTTTTGAGCTTGTACGAGGCGAAAAATAATTTTTGTAATATAACATTTATAAAGACTACACACTTGAAAAAAATCATTTTTTGAGCTTGTACGAGGGGACCCAAAACATTTGTAATATAACATTTATAAAGACTAGACACTTGAAAAAAATCATTTTTTTGAGCTTGTACGAGGCGAAAAATAATTTTTGTAATATAACATTTATAAAGACTAGACACTTGAAAAAAATCATTTTTTTGAGCTTGTACGAGGCGAAAAATAATTTTTGTAATATAACATTTATAAAGACTAGACACTTGAAAAAAATCATTTTTTTGAACTTGCACGAGAGGATAAATAATTTTTGTAATATAACATATATAAAGACTAGACACTTGAAAAAAATCATTTTTTTGAGCTTGTACGAGGCGAAAAATAATTTTTGTAATATAATATTTATAAAGACTAGACACTTGAAAAAAATCATTTTTTTTGAGCTTGTACGAGGGGACCAAAAACATTTGTAATATAACATTTATAAAGACTAGACACTTGAAAAAAATCATTTTTTTGAACTTGCACGAGAGGATAAATAATTTTTGTAATATAACATTTATAAAGACTAGACACTTGAAAAAAATCATTTTTTTGAGCTTGTACGAGGCGAAAAATAATTTTTGTAATACAACATTTATAAAGACTAGACACTTGAAAAAAATCATTTTTTTGAGCTTGTACGAGGGGACCAAAAACATTTGTAATATAACATTTATAAAGACTAGACACATGAAAAAAATCATTTTTTTGAACTTGTACGAGGGGACTAATAATTTTTGTAATATAACATTTATAAAGACTAGACACTTGAAAAAAATCATTTTTTTGAGCTTGTACGAGGCGAAAAATAATTTTGATAATATTACATTTATAAAGACTAGACACTTGGAAAAAATCATTTTTTTTGAGCTTGTACGAGGGGACTAATAATTTTTGTAGCATAACATTTATAAAGACTAGACACTTGAAAAAAATCATTTTTTGAGCTTGTACGAGGGGACCCAAAACATTTGTAATATAACATTTATAAAGACTAGACACTTGAAAAAAATCATTTTTTTGAGCTTGTACGAGGCGAAAAATAATTTTTGTAATATAACATTTATAAAGACTAGACACTTGAAAAAAATCATTTTTTGAGCTTGTACGAGGGGACCCAAAACATTTGTAATATAACATTTATAAAGACTAGACACTTGAAAAAAATCATGTTTTTGAGCTTGTACGAGGCGAAAAATAATTTTTGTAATATAACATTTATAAAGACTAGACACTTGAAAAAAATCATTTTTTTTGAGCTTGTACGAGGGGACCAAAAACATTTGTAATATAACATTTATAAAGACTAGACACATGAAAAAAATCATTTTTTTGAACTTGTACGAGGGGACTAATAATTTTTGTAATATAACATTTATAAAGACTAGACACTTGAAAAAAATCATTTTTTTGAGCTTGTACGAGGCGAAAAATAATTTTTATAATATAACATTTATAAAGACTAGACACTTGAAAAAAATCATTTTTTTTGAGCTTGTACGAGGGGACCAAAAACATTTGTAATATAACATTTATAAAGACTAGACACTTGAAAAAAATCATTTTTTTGAGCTTGTACGAGGCGAAAAATAATTTTTGTAATATAATATTTATAAGGACTAGACACTTGAAAAAAATCATTTTTTTGAGCTTGTACGAAGCGAAAAATAATTTTTGTAATATAACATTTATAAAGACTACACACTTGAAAAAAATCATTTTTTGAGCTTGTACGAGGGGACCCAAAACATTTGTAATATAACATTTATAAAGACTAGACACTTGAAAAAAATCATTTTTTTGAGCTTGTACGAGGCGAAAAATAATTTTTGTAATATAACATTTATAAAGACTAGACACTTGAAAAAAATCATTTTTTTGAGCTTGTACGAGGCGAAAAATAATTTTTGTAATATAACATTTATAAAGACTAGACACTTGAAAAAAATCATTTTTTTGAACTTGCACGAGAGGATAAATAATTTTTGTAATATAACATTTATAAAGACTAGACACTTGAAAAAAATCATTTTTTTGAGCTTGTACGAGGCGAAAAATAATTTTTATAATATAACATTTATAAAGACTAGACACTTGAAAAAAATCATTTTTTTGAGCTTGTACGAGGCGAAAAATAATTTTTGTAATATAACATTTATAAAGACTAGACACTTGAAAAAAATCATTTTTTTGAGCTTGTACGAGGGGACTAATAATTTTTGTAGCATAACATTTATAAAGACTAGACACTTGAAAAAAATCATTTTTTTGAGCTTGTACGAGGCGAAAAATAATTTTTGTAATATAATATTTATAAAGACTAGACACTTGAAAAAAATCATTTTTTTGAGCTTGTACGAGGGGACCAAAAACATTTGTAATATAACATTTATAAAGACTAGACACTTGAAAAAAATCATTTTTTTGAACTTGCACGAGAGGATAAATAATTTTTGTAATATAACATTTATAAAGACTAGACACTTGAAAAAAATCATTTTTTTGAGCTTGTACGAGGCGAAAAATAATTTTTGTAATACAACATTTATAAAGACTAGACACTTGAAAAAAATCATTTTTTTGAGCTTGTACGAGGGGACCAAAAACATTTGTAATATAACATTTATAAAGACTAGACACATGAAAAAAATCATTTTTTGAGCTTGTACGAGGGGACTAATAATTTTTGTAATATAACATTTATAAAGACTAGACACTTGAAAAAAATCATTTTTTTGAGCTTGTACGAGGCGAAAAATAATTTTGATAATATTACATTTATAAAGACTAGACACTTGAAAAAAATCATTTTTTTGAGCTTGTACGAGGGGACTAATAATTTTTGTAGCATAACATTTATAAAGACTAGACACTTGAAAAAAATCATTTTTTGAGCTTGTACGAGGGGACCCAAAACATTTGTAATATAACATTTATAAAGACTAGACACTTGAAAAAAATCATTTTTTTGAGCTTGTACGAGGCGAAAAATAATTTTTGTAATATAACATTTATAAAGACTAGACACTTGAAAAAAATCATTTTTTGAGCTTGTACGAGGGGACCCAAAACATTTGTAATATAACATTTATAAAGACTAGACACTTGAAAAAAATCATTTTTTTGAGCTTGTACGAGGCGAAAAATAATTTTTGTAATATAACATTTATAAAGACTAGACACTTGAAAAAAATCATTTTTTTTGAGCTTGTACGAGGGGACCAAAAACATTTGTAATATAACATTTATAAAGACTAGACACATGAAAAAAATCATTTTTTTGAACTTGTACGAGGGGACTAATAATTTTTGTAATATAACATTTATAAAGACTAGACACTTGAAAAAAATCATTTTTTTGAGCTTGTACGAGGCGAAAAATAATTTTTATAATATAACATTTATAAAGACTAGACACTTGAAAAAAATCATTTTTTTGAGCTTGTACGAGGGGACCAAAAACATTTGTAATATAACATTTATAAAGACTAGACACTTGAAAAAAATCATTTTTTTGAGCTTGTACGAGGCGAAAAATAATTTTTATAATATAACATTTATAAAGACTAGACACTTGGAAAAAATCATTTTTTTGAGCTTGTACGAGGGGACTAATAATTTTTGTAGCATAACATTTATAAAGACTAGACACTTGAAAAAAATCATTTTTTGAGCTTGTACGAGTCGAAAAATAATTTTTGTAATATAATATTTATAAGGACTAGACACTTGAAAAAAATCATTTTTTTGAGCTTGTACGAGGCGAAAAATAATTTTTGTAATATAACATTTATAAAGACTAGACACTTGAAAAAAATCATTTTTTGAGCTTGTACGAGGGGACCCAAAACATTTGTAATATAACATTAATAAAGACTAGACACTTGAAAAAAATCATTTTTTTGAGCTTGTACGAGGCGAAAAATAATTTTTGTAATATAACATTTATAAAGACTAGACACTTGAAAAAAATCATTTTTTTGAGCTTGCACGAGAGGATAAATAATTTTTGTAATATAACATTTATAAAGACTAGACACTTGAAAAAAATCATTTTTTTGAGCTTGTACGAGGCGAAAAATAATTTTTGTAATATAATATTTATAAAGACTAGACACTTGAAAAAAATCATTTTTTGAGCTTGTACGAGGGGACCAAAAACATTTGTAATATAACATTTATAAAGACTAGACACTTGAAAAAAATCATTTTTTTGAACTTGCACGAGAGGATAAATAATTTTTGTAATATAACATTTATAAAGACTAGACACTTGAAAAAAATCATTTTTTTGAGCTTGTACGAGGCGAAAAATAATTTTTGTAATACAACATTTATAAAGACTAGACACTTGAAAAAAATCATTTTTTTTGAGCTTGTACGAGGGGACCAAAAACATTTGTAATATAACATTTATAAAGACTAGACACATGAAAAAATCATTTTTTTGAACTTGTACGAGGGGACTAATAATTTTTGTAATATAACATTTATAAAGACTAGACACTTGAAAAAAATCATTTTTTTGAGCTTGTACGAGGCGAAAAATAATTTTGATAATATTACATTTATAAAGACTAGACACTTGGAAAAAATCATTTTTTTTGAGCTTGTACGAGGGGACTAATAATTTTTGTAGCATAACATTTATAAAGACTAGACACTTGAAAAAAATCATTTTTTGAGCTTGTACGAGGGGACCCAAAACATTTGTAATATAACATTTATAAAGACTAGACACTTGAAAAAAATCATTTTTTTGAGCTTG
Source organism: Tomocerus qinae (assembly GCA_020055645.1). Lineage (NCBI taxonomy): Eukaryota > Metazoa > Arthropoda > Collembola > Entomobryomorpha > Tomoceridae > Tomocerus > Tomocerus qinae. Next base: position 36,785 of record JAECZT010000048.1, on the reverse strand, counting down.
TACGAGGCGAAAAATAATTTTTGTAATATAACATTTATAAAGACTAGACACTTGAAAAAAATCATTTTTTGAGCTTGTACGAGGGGACCCAAAACATTTGTAATATAACATTTATAAAGACTAGACACTTGAAAAAAATCATGTTTTTGAGCTTGTACGAGGCGAAAAATAATTTTTGTAATATAACATTTATAAAGACTAGACACTTGAAAAAAATCATTTTTTTTGAGCTTGTACGAGGGGACCAAAAACATTTGTAATATAACATTTATAAAGACTAGACACATGAAAAAAATCATTTTTTTGAGCTTGTACGAGGCGAAAAATAATTTTTGTAATATAATATTTATAAAGACTAGACACTTGAAAAAAATCATTTTTTTGAGCTTGTACGAGGCGAAAAATAATTTTTGTAATATAACATTTATAAAGACTAGACACTTGAAAAAAATCATTTTTTTTGAGCTTGTACGAGGGGACCAAAAACATTTGTAATATAACATTTATAAAGACTAGACACTTGAAAAAAATCATTTTTTTGAGCTTGTACGAGGCGAAAAATAATTTTTGTAATATAATATTTATAAAGACTAGACACTTGAAAAAAATCATTTTTTTGAGCTTGTACGAGGCGAAAAATAATTTTTGTAATATAACATTTATAAAGACTAGACACTTGAAAAAAATCATTTTTTTGAGCTTGTACGAGGGGACCCAAAACATTTGTAATATAACATTTATAAAGACTAGACACTTGAAAAAAATCATTTTTTGAGCTTGTACGAGGCGAAAAATAATTTTTGTAATATAACATTTATAAAGACTAGACACTTGAAAAAAATCATTTTTTTGAGCTTGTACGAGGCGAAAAATAATTTTTGTAATATAACATTTATAAAGACTAGACACTTGAAAAAAATCATTTTTTTGAGCTTGTACGAGGCGAAAAATAATTTTTGTAATATAACATTTATAAAGACTAGACACTTGAAAAAAATCATTTTTTTGAGCTTGTACGAGTCGAAAAATAATTTTTGTAATATAATATTTATAAGGACTAGACACTTGAAAAAAATCATTTTTTTGAGCTTGTACGAGGCGAAAAATAATTTTTGTAATATAACATTTATAAAGACTAGACACTTGAAAAAAATCATTTTTTGAACTTGCACGAGAGGATAAATAATTTTTGTAATATAACATTTATAAAGACTAGACACTTGAAAAAAATCATTTTTTTGAGCTTGTACGAGGCGAAAAATAATTTTTGTAATATAACATTTATAAAGACTAGACACTTGAAAAAAATCATTTTTTGAGCTTGTACGAGGGGACCCAAAACATTTGTAATATAACATTTATAAAGACTAGACACTTGAAAAAAATCATTTTTTTGAGCTTGTACGAGGCGAAAAATAATTTTTGTAATATAACATTTATAAAGACTAGACACTTGAAAAAAATCATTTTTTTTGAGCTTGTACGAGGGGACCAAAAACATTTGTAATATAACATTTATAAAGACTAGACACTTGAAAAAAATCATTTTTTTGAACTTGCACGAGAGGATAAATAATTTTTGTAATATAACATTTATAAAGACTAGACACTTGAAAAAAATCATTTTTTTGAGCTTGTACGAGGCGAAAAATAATTTTTGTAATACAACATTTATAAAGACTAGACACTTGAAAAAAATCATTTTTTTTGAGCTTGTACGAGGGGACCAAAAACATTTGTAATATAACATTTATAAAGACTAGACACATGAAAAAAATCATTTTTTTGAACTTGTACGAGGGGACTAATAATTTTTGTAATATAACATTTATAAAGACTAGACACTTGAAAAAAATCATTTTTTGAGCTTGTACGAGGGGACCCAAAACATTTGTAATATAACATTTATAAAGACTAGACACTTGAAAAAAATCATTTTTTTGAGCTTGTACGAGGCGAAAAATAATTTTTGTAATATAATATTTATAAAGACTAGACACTTGAAAAAAATCATTTTTTTGAGCTTGTACGAGGCGAAAAATAATTTTTGTAATATAACATTTATAAAGACTACACACTTGAAAAAAATCATTTTTTGAGCTTGTACGAGGGGACCCAAAACATTTGTAATATAACATTTATAAAGACTAGACACTTGAAAAAAATCATTTTTTTGAGCTTGTACGAGGCGAAAAATAATTTTTGTAATATAACATTTATAAAGACTAGACACTTGAAAAAAATCATTTTTTTGAGCTTGTACGAGGCGAAAAATAATTTTTGTAATATAACATTTATAAAGACTAGACACTTGAAAAAAATCATTTTTTGAGCTTGTACGAGGCGAAAAATAATTTTTGTAATATAACATTTATAAAGACTAGACACTTGAAAAAAATCATTTTTTTGAGCTTGTACGAGTCGAAAAATAATTTTTGTAATATAATATTTATAAGGACTAGACACTTGAAAAAAATCATTTTTTTGAGCTTGTACGAGGCGAAAAATAATTTTTGTAATATAACATTTATAAAGACTAGACACTTGAAAAAAATCATTTTTTTGAACTTGCACGAGAGGATAAATAATTTTTGTAATATAACATTTATAAAGACTAGACACTTGAAAAAAATCATTTTTTTGAGCTTGTACGAGGGGACCAAAAACATTTGTAATATAACATTTATAAAGACTAGACACTTGAAAAAAATCATTTTTTTGAACTTGCACGAGAGGATAAATAATTTTTGTAATATAACATTTATAAAGACTAGACACTTGAAAAAAATCATTTTTTTGAGCTTGTACGAGGCGAAAAATAATTTTTGTAATACAACATTTATAAAGACTAGACACTTGAAAAAAATCATTTTTTTTGAGCTTGTACGAGGGGACCAAAAACATTTGTAATATAACATTTATAAAGACTAGACACATGAAAAAAATCATTTTTTTGAACTTGTACGAGGGGACTAATAATTTTTGTAATATAACATTTATAAAGACTAGACACTTGAAAAAAATCATTTTTTGAGCTTGTACGAGGGGACCCAAAACATTTGTAATATAACATTTATAAAGACTAGACACTTGAAAAAAATCATGTTTTTGAGCTTGTACGAGGCGAAAAATAATTTTTGTAATATAACATTTATAAAGACTAGACACTTGAAAAAAATCATTTTTTTTGAGCTTGTACGAGGGGACCAAAAACATTTGTAATATAACATTTATAAAGACTAGACACATGAAAAAAATCATTTTTTTGAACTTGTACGAGGGGACTAATAATTTTTGTAATATAACATTTATAAAGACTAGACACTTGAAAAAAATCATTTTTTTGAGCTTGTACGAGGCGAAAAATAATTTTTATAATATAACATTTATAAAGACTAGACACTTGAAAAAAATCATTTTTTTTTGAGCTTGTACGAGGGGACCAAAAACATTTGTAATATAACATTTATAAAGACTAGACACTTGAAAAAAATCATTTTTTTGAGCTTGTACGAGGCGAAAAATAATTTTTGTAATATAATATTTATAAGGACTAGACACTTGAAAAAAATCATTTTTTTGAGCTTGTACGAAGCGAAAAATAATTTTTGTAATATAACATTTATAAAGACTACACACTTGAAAAAAATCATTTTTTGAGCTTGTACGAGGGGACCCAAAACATTTGTAATATAACATTTATAAAGACTAGACACTTGAAAAAAATCATTTTTTTGAGCTTGTACGAGGCGAAAAATAATTTTTGTAATATAACATTTATAAAGACTAGACACTTGAAAAAAATCATTTTTTGAGCTTGTACGAGGCGAAAAATAATTTTTGTAATATAACATTTATAAAGACTAGACACTTGAAAAAAATCATTTTTTTGAGCTTGTACGAGGCGAAAAATAATTTTTGTAATATAACATTTATAAAGACTAGACACTTGAAAAAATCATTTTTTTGAGCTTGTACGAGGCGAAAAATAATTTTTGTAATATAACATTTATAAAGACTAGACACTTGAAAAAAATCATTTTTTTGAGCTTGTACGAGGCGAAAAATAATTTTTGTAATATAACATTTATAAAGACTAGACACTTGAAAAAAATCATTTTTTTGAGCTTGTACGAGTCGAAAAATAATTTTTGTAATATAATATTTATAAGGACTAGACACTTGAAAAAAATCATTTTTTTGAGCTTGTACGAGGCGAAAAATAATTTTTGTAATATAACATTTATAAAGACTAGACACTTGAAAAAAATCATTTTTTTGAACTTGCACGAGAGGATAAATAATTTTTGTAATATAACATTTATAAAGACTAGACACTTGAAAAAAATCATTTTTTTGAGCTTGTACGAGGCGAAAAATAATTTTTGTAATATAACATTTATAAAGACTAGACACTTGAAAAAAATCATTTTTTGAGCTTGTACGAGGGGACCCAAAACATTTGTAATATAACATTTATAAAGACTAGACACTTGAAAAAAATCATTTTTTTGAGCTTGTACGAGGCGAAAAATAATTTTTGTAATATAACATTTATAAAGACTAGACACTTGAAAAAAATCATTTTTTTGAGCTTGTACGAGGGGACCAAAAACATTTGTAATATAACATTTATAAAGACTAGACACTTGAAAAAAATCATTTTTTTGAACTTGCACGAGAGGATAAATAATTTTTGTAATATAACATTTATAAAGACTAGACACTTGAAAAAAATCATTTTTTTGAGCTTGTACGAGGCGAAAAATAATTTTTGTAATACAACATTTATAAAGACTAGACACTTGAAAAAAATCATTTTTTTGAGCTTGTACGAGGGGACCAAAAACATTTGTAATATAACATTTATAAAGACTAGACACATGAAAAAAATCATTTTTTTGAACTTGTACGAGGGGACTAATAATTTTTGTAATATAACATTTATAAAGACTAGACACTTGAAAAAAATCATTTTTTTGAGCTTGTACGAGGCGAAAAATAATTTTTATAATATAACATTTATAAAGACTAGACACTTGAAAAAAATCATTTTTTTGAGCTTGTACGAGGCGAAAAATAATTTTTATAATATAACATTTATAAAGACTAGACACTTGGAAAAAATCATTTTTTTGAGCTTGTACGAGGGGACTAATAATTTTTGTAGCATAACATTTATAAAGACTAGACACTTGAAAAAAATCATTTTTTTGAGCTTGTACGAGGCGAAAAATAATTTTTGTAATATAACATTTATAAAGACTAGACACTTGAAAAAAATCATTTTTTGAGCTTGTACGAGGGGACCCAAAACATTTGTAATATAACATTTATAAAGACTAGACACTTGAAAAAAATCATTTTTTTGAGCTTGTACGAGGCGAAAAATAATTTTTGTAATATAACATTTATAAAGACTAGACACTTGAAAAAAATCATTTTTTGAGCTTGTACGAGGGGACCCAAAACATTTGTAATATAACATTTATAAAGACTAGACACTTGAAAAAAATCATTTTTTTGAGCTTGTACGAGGCGAAAAATAATTTTTGTAATATAACATTTATAAAGACTAGACACTTGAAAAAAATCATTTTTTTGAGCTTGTACGAGGCGAAAAATAATTTTTTTAGCATAACATTTATAAAGACTAGACACTTGAAAAAAATCATTTTTTGAGCTTGTACGAGGGGACCCAAAACATTTGTAATATAACATTTATAAAGACTAGACACTTGAAAAAAATCATGTTTTTGAGCTTGTACGAGGCGAAAAATAATTTTTGTAATATAACATTTATAAAGACTAGACACTTGAAAAAAATCATTTTTTGAGCTTGTACGAGGGGACCAAAAACATTTGTAATATAACATTTATAAAGACTAGACACTTGAAAAAAATCATTTTTTTGAGCTTGTACGAGGCGAAAAATAATTTTTGTAATATAACATTTATAAAGACTAGACACTTGAAAAAAATCATTTTTTTGAGCTTGTACGAGGCGAAAAATAATTTTTGTAATATAACATTTATAAAGACTAGACACTTGAAAAAAATCATTTTTTTTGAGCTTGTACGAGGGGACCAAAAACATTTGTAATATAACATTTATAAAGACTAGACACATGAAAAAAATCATTTTTTTGAACTTGTACGAGGGGACTAATAATTTTTGTAATATAACATTTATAAAGACTAGACACTTGAAAAAAATCATTTTTTTGAGCTTGTACGAGGCGAAAAATAATTTTTATAATATAACATTTATAAAGACTAGACACTTGAAAAAAATCATTTTTTTTGAGCTTGTACGAGGGGACCAAAAACATTTGTAATATAACATTTATAAAGACTAGACACTTGAAAAAAATCATTTTTTTGAGCTTGTACGAGGCGAAAAATAATTTTTGTAATATAATATTTATAAAGACTAGACACTTGAAAAAAATCATTTTTTTGAGCTTGTACGAGGCGAAAAATAATTTTTGTAATATAACATTTATAAAGACTAGACACTTGAAAAAAATCATTTTTTGAGCTTGTACGAGGGGACCCAAAACATTTGTAATATAACATTTATAAAGACTAGACACTTGAAAAAAATCATTTTTTGAGCTTGTACGAGGCGAAAAATAATTTTTGTAATATAACATTTATAAAGACTAGACACTTGAAAAAAATCATTTTTTTTGAGCTTGTACGAGGCGAAAAATAATTTTTGTAATATAACATTTATAAAGACTAGACACTTGAAAAAAATCATTTTTTTGAACTTGCACGAGAGGATAAATAATTTTTGTAATATAACATTTATAAAGACTAGACACTTGAAAAAAATCATTTTTTTGAGCTTGTACGAGGCGAAAAATAATTTTTGTAATATAATATTTATAAAGACTAGACACTTGAAAAAAATCATTTTTTTTGAGCTTGTACGAGGGGACCAAAAACATTTGTAATATAACATTTATAAAGACTAGACACTTGAAAAAAATCATTTTTTTGAACTTGCACGAGAGGATAAATAATTTTTGTAATATAACATTTATAAAGACTAGACACTTGAAAAAAATCATTTTTTTGAACTTGCACGAGAGGATAAATAATTTTTGTAATACAACATTTATAAAGACTAGACACTTGAAAAAAATCATTTTTTTTGAGCTTGTACGAGGGGACCAAAAACATTTGTAATATAACATTTATAAAGACTAGACACATGAAAAAAATCATTTTTTTGAACTTGTACGAGGGGACTAATAATTTTTGTAATATAACATTTATAAAGACTAGACACTTGAAAAAAATCATTTTTTTGAGCTTGTACGAGGCGAAAAATAATTTTGATAATATTACATTTATAAAGACTAGACACTTGGAAAAAATCATATTTTTTGAGCTTGTACGAGGGGACTAATAATTTTTGTAGCATAACATTTATAAAGACTAGACACTTGAAAAAAATCATTTTTTGAGCTTGTACGAGGGGACCCAAAACATTTGTAATATAACATTTATAAAGACTAGACACTTGAAAAAAATCATTTTTTTGAGCTTGTACGAGGCGAAAAATAATTTTTGTAATATAACATTTATAAAGACTAGACACTTGAAAAAAATCATTTTTTGAGCTTGTACGAGGGGACCCAAAACATTTGTAAAATAACATTTATAAAGACTAGACACTTGAAAAAAATCATGTTTTTGAGCTTGTACGAGGCGAAAAATAATTTTTGTAATATAACATTTATAAAGACTAGACACTTGAAAAAAATCATTTTTTGAGCTTGTACGAGGGGACCCAAAACATTTGTAATATAACATTTATAAAGACTAGACACTTGAAAAAAATCATTTTTTTGAGCTTGTACGAGGCGAAAAATAATTTTTGTAATATAACATTTATAAAGACTAGACACTTGAAAAAAATCATTTTTTGAGCTTGTACGAGGCGAAAAATAATTTTTGTAGCATAACATTTATAAAGACTAGACACTTGAAAAAAATCATTTTTTGAGCTTGTACGAGGGGACCCAAAACATTTGTAATATAACATTTATAAAGACTAGACACTTGAAAAAAATCATTTTTTTGAGCTTGTACGAGGCGAAAAATAATTTTTGTAGCATAACATTTATAAAGACTAGACACTTGAAAAAAATCATTTTTTGAGCTTGTACGAGGAGACCCAAAACATTTGTAATATAACATTTATAAAGACTAGACACTTGAAAAAAATCATTTTTTTGAGCTTGTACGAGGCGAAAAATAATTTTTGTAATATAACATTTATAAAGACTAGACACTTGAAAAAAATCATTTTTTTGAGCTTGTACGAGGCGAAAAATAATTTTTGTAATATAACATTTATAAAGACTAGACACTTGAAAAAAATCATTTTTTGAGCTTGTACGAGGCGAAAAATAATTTTTGTAATATAACATTTATAAAGACTAGACACTTGAAAAAAATCATTTTTTGAGCTTGTACGAGGCGAAAAATAATTTTTTTAGCATAACATTAATAAAGACTAGACACTTGAAAAAAATCATTTTTTGAGCTTGTACGAGGGGACCCAAAACATTTGTAATATAACATTTATAAAGACTAGACACTTGAAAAAAATCATTTTTTTGAGCTTGTACGAGGCGAAAAATAATTTTTGTAATATAACATTTATAAAGACTAGACACTTGAAAAAAATCATTTTTTTGAGCTTGTACGAGGCGAAAAATAATTTTTGTAATATAACATTTATAAAGACTAGACACTTGAAAAAAATCATTTTTTTTGAGCTTGTACGAGGGGACCAAAAACATTTGTAATATAACATTTATAAAGACTAGACACATGAAAAAAATCATTTTTTGAGCTTGTACGAGGGGACTAATAATTTTTGTAATATAACATTTATAAAGACTAGACACTTGAAAAAAATCATTTTTTTGAGCTTGTACGAGGCGAAAAATAATTTTTATAATATAACATTTATAAAGACTAGACACTTGAAAAAAATCATTTTTTTGAGCTTGTACGAGGGGACCAAAAACATTTGTAATATAACATTTATAAAGACTAGACACTTGAAAAAAATCATTTTTTTGAGCTTGTACGAGGCGAAAAATAATTTTTGTAATATAATATTTATAAAGACTAGACACTTGAAAAAAATCATTTTTTTGAGCTTGTACGAGGCGAAAAATAATTTTTGTAATATAACATTTATAAAGACTACACACTTGAAAAAATCATTTTTTGAGCTTGTACGAGGGGACCCAAAACATTTGTAATATAACATTTATAAAGACTAGACACTTGAAAAAAATCATTTTTTTGAGCTTGTACGAGGCGAAAAATAATTTTTGTAATATAACATTTATAAAGACTAGACACTTGAAAAAAATCATTTTTTGAGCTTGTACGAGGCGAAAAATAATTTTTGTAATATAACATTTATAAAGACTAGACACTTGAAAAAATCATTTTTTTGAACTTGCACGAGAGGATAAATAATTTTTGTAATATAACATTTATAAAGACTAGACACTTGAAAAAAATCATTTTTTTGAGCTTGTACGAGGCGAAAAATAATTTTTGTAATATAATATTTATAAAGACTAGACACTTGAAAAAAATCATTTTTTTGAGCTTGTACGAGGGGACCAAAAACATTTGTAATATAACATTTATAAAGACTAGACACTTGAAAAAAATCATTTTTTTGAACTTGCACGAGAGGATAAATAATTTTTGTAATATAACATTTATAAAGACTAGACACTTGAAAAAAATCATTTTTTTGAACTTGCACGAGAGGATAAATAATTTTTGTAATACAACATTTATAAAGACTAGACACTTGAAAAAAATCATTTTTTGAGCTTGTACGAGGGGACCAAAAACATTTGTAATATAACATTTATAAAGACTAGACACATGAAAAAAATCATTTTTTTGAACTTGTACGAGGGGACTAATAATTTTTGTAATATAACATTTATAAAGACTAGACACTTGAAAAAAATCATTTTTTTGAGCTTGTACGAGGCGAAAAATAATTTTTGTAATATAACATTTATAAAGACTAGACACTTGAAAAAAATCATTTTTTGAGCTTGTACGAGGGGACCCAAAACATTTGTAATATAACATTTATAAAGACTAGACACTTGAAAAAAATCATTTTTTTGAGCTTGTACGAGGCGAAAAATAATTTTTGTAATATAACATTTATAAAGACTAGACACTTGAAAAAAATCATTTTTTGAGCTTGTACGAGGCGAAAAATAATTTTTGTAATATAACATTTATAAAGACTAGACACTTGAAAAAAATCATTTTTTTGAACTTGCACGAGAGGATAAATAATTTTTGTAATATAACATTTATAAAGACTAGACACTTGAAAAAAATCATTTTTTTGAGCTTGTACGAGGCGAAAAATAATTTTTGTAATATAATATTTATAAAGACTAGACACTTGAAAAAAATCATTTTTTGAGCTTGTACGAGGGGACCAAAAACATTTGTAATATAACATTTATAAAGACTAGACACTTGAAAAAAATCATTTTTTTGAACTTGCACGAGAGGATAAATAATTTTTGTAATATAACATTTATAAAGACTAGACACTTGAAAAAAATCATTTTTTTGAACTTGCACGAGAGGATAAATAATTTTTGTAATATAACATTTATAAAGACTAGACACTTGAAAAAAATCATTTTTTTTGAGCTTGTACGAGGGGACCAAAAACATTTGTAATATAACATTTATAAAGACTAGACACATGAAAAAAATCATTTTTTTGAACTTGTACGAGGGGACTAATAATTTTTGTAATATAACATTTATAAAGACTAGACACTTGAAAAAAATCATTTTTTTGAGCTTGTACGAGGCGAAAAATAATTTTTGTAATATAACATTTATAAAGACTAGACACTTGAAAAAAATCATTTTTTTGAGCTTGTACGAGGCGAAAAATAATTTTTGTAATATAACATTTATAAAGACTAGACACTTGAAAAAAATCATTTTTTGAGCTTGTACGAGGGGACCCAAAACATTTGTAATATAACATTTATAAAGACTAGACACTTGAAAAAAATCATTTTTTTGAGCTTGTACGAGGCGAAAAATAATTTTTGTAGCATAACATTTATAAAGACTAGACACTTGAAAAAAATCATTTTTTGAGCTTGTACGAGGAGACCCAAAACATTTGTAATATAACATTTATAAAGACTAGACACTTGAAAAAAATCATTTTTTTGAGCTTGTACGAGGCGAAAAATAATTTTTGTAATATAACATTTATAAAGACTAGACACTTGAAAAAAATCATTTTTTTGAGCTTGTACGAGGCGAAAAATAATTTTTGTAATATAACATTTATAAAGACTAGACACTTGAAAAAAATCATTTTTTTTGAGCTTGTACGAGGGGACCAAAAACATTTGTAATATAACATTTATAAAGACTAGACACATGAAAAAAATCATTTTTTTGAACTTGTACGAGGGGACTAATAATTTTTGTAATATAACATTTATAAAGACTAGACACTTGAAAAAAATCATTTTTTTGAGCTTGTACGAGGCGAAAAATAATTTTTATAATATAACATTTATAAAGACTAGACACTTGAAAAAAATCATTTTTTGAGCTTGTACGAGGGGACCAAAAACATTTGTAATATAACATTTATAAAGACTAGACACTTGAAAAAAATCATTTTTTTGAACTTGCACGAGAGGATAAATAATTTTTGTAATATAACATTTATAAAGACTAGACACTTGAAAAAAATCATTTTTTTGAGCTTGTACGAGGCGAAAAATAATTTTTGTAATATAACATTTATAAAGACTAGACACTTTAAAAAATTATTTTTTGAGCTTGTACGAGGGGACCCAAAACATTTGTAATATAACATTTATAAAGACTAGACACTTGAAAAAAATCATTTTTTGATTGTACGAGGGGACCCAAAACATTTGTAATATAACATTTATAAAGACTAGACACTTTAAAAAAATCATTTTTTTGAGCTTGTACGTGGGGACCAAAAACATTTGTAATATAACATTTATAAAGACTAGACACTTGAAAAAAATCATTTTTTTGAACTTGCACGAGAGGATAAATAATTTTTGTAATATAACATTTATAAAGACTAGACACTTGAAAAAAATCATTTTTTTGAGCTTGTACGAGGCGAAAAATAATTTTTGTAATACAACATTTATAAAGACTAGACACTTGAAAAAAATCATTTTTTTGAGCTTGTACGAGGGGACCAAAAACATTTGTAATATAACATTTATAAAGACTAGACACATGAAAAAAATCATTTTTTTGAACTTGTACGAGGCGAAAAATAATTTTTGTAATATAACATTTATAAAGACTAGACACTTGAAAAAAATCATTTTTTTGAGCTTGTACGAGGCGAAAAATAATTTTTGTAATATAACATTTATAAAGACTAGACACTTGAAAAAAATCATTTTTTGAGCTTGTACGAGGGGACCAAAAACATTTGTAATATAACATTTATAAAGACTAGACACATGAAAAAAATCATTTTTTTGAACTTGTACGAGGGGACTAATATATTACAAATGTTTTTGGTCCCCTCGTACAAGCTCAAAAAAATGATTTTTTTCAAGTGTCTAGTCTTTATAAATGTTATGCTACAAAAATTATTAGTCCCCTCGTACAAGCTCAAAAAAATGATTTTTTTCAAGTGTCTAGTCTTTATAAATGTTATATTACAAAAATTATTTTTCGCCTCGTACAAGCTCAAAAAAATGATTTTTTTCAAGTGTCTAGTCTTTATAAATGTTATATTACAAATGTTTTTGGTCCCCTCATACAAGCTCAAAAAATGATTTTTTTCAAGTGTCTAGTCTTTATAAATGTTATGCTACAAAAATTATTAGTCCCCTCGTACAAGCTCAAAAAAAATGATTTTTATCAAGTGTCTAGTCTTTATAAATGTTATATTACAAAAATTATTTTTCGCCTCGTACAAGCTCAAAAAAATGATTTTTTTCAAGCGTCTAGTCTATAAATATTATATTACAAAAATTATTTTTCGCCTCGTACAAGCTCAAAAAAATGATTTTTTTCAAGTGTCTAGTCTTTATAAATGTTATGCTACAAAAATTATTAGTCCCCTCGTACAAGCTCAAAAAAAATGATTTTTTCCAAGTGTCTAGTCTTTATAAATGTTATATTATAAAAATTATTTTTCGCCTCGTACAAGCTCAAAAAAATGATTTTTTCAAGTGTCTAGTCTTTATAAATGTTATATTATAAAAATTATTTTTCGCCTCGTACAAGCTCAAAAAAATGATTTTTTTCAAGTGTCTAGTCTTTATAAATGTTATGCTACAAAAATTATTAGTCCCCTCGTACAAGCTCAAAAAAATGATTTTTTCCAAGTGTCTAGTCTTTATAAATGTTATATTATAAAAATTATTTTTCGCCTCGTACAAGCTCAAAAAAATGATTTTTTTCAAGTGTCTAGTCTTTATAAATGTTATATTATAAAAATTATTTTTCGCCTCGTACAAGCTCAAAAAAATGATTTTTTTCAAGTGTCTAGTCTTTATAAATGTTATATTACAAAAATTATTAGTCCCCTCGTACAAGTTCAAAAAAATGATTTTTTTCATGTGTCTAGTCTTTATAAATGTTATATTACAAATGTTTTTGGTCCCCTCGTACAAGCTCAAAAAATGATTTTTTTCAAGTGTCTAGTCTTTATAAATGTTATGCTACAAAAATTATTAGTCCCCTCGTACAAGCTCAAAAAAAATGATTTTTATCAAGTGTCTAGTCTTTATAAATGTTATATTACAAAAATTATTTTTCGCCTCGTACAAGCTCAAAAAAATGATTTTTTTCAAGCGTCTAGTCTATAAATATTATATTACAAAAATTATTTTTCGCCTCGTACAAGCTCAAAAAATGATTTTTTTCAAGTGTCTAGTCTTTATAAATGTTATGCTACAAAAATTATTAGTCCCCTCGTACAAGCTCAAAAAAAATGATTTTTTCCAAGTGTCTAGTCTTTATAAATGTTATATTATAAAAATTATTTTTCGCCTCGTACAAGCTCAAAAAAATGATTTTTTTCAAGTGTCTAGTCTTTATAAATGTTATATTATAAAAATTATTTTTCGCCTCGTACAAGCTCAAAAAAATGATTTTTTTCAAGTGTCTAGTCTTTATAAATGTTATGCTATAAAAATTATTAGTCCCCTCGTACAAGCTCAAAAAATGATTTTTTTCAAGTGTCTAGTCTTTATAAATGTTATATTATAAAAATTATTTTTCGCCTCGTACAAGCTCAAAAAAATGATTTTTTTCAAGTGTCTAGTCTTTATAAATGTTATATTATAAAAATTATTTTTCGCCTCGTACAAGCTCAAAAAAATGATTTTTTTCAAGTGTCTAGTCTTTATAAATGTTATATTACAAAAATTATTAGTCCCCTCGTACAAGTTCAAAAAATGATTTTTTTCATGTGTCTAGTCTTTATAAATGTTATATTACAAATGTTTTTGGTCCCCTCGTACAAGCTCAAAAAAATGATTTTTTTCAAGTGTCTAGTCTTTATAAATGTTATGCTACAAAAATTATTAGTCCCCTCGTACAAGCTCAAAAAAATGATTTTTTTCAAGTGTCTAGTCTTTATAAATGTTATATTACAAATGTTTTTGGTCCCCTCGTACAAGCTCAAAAAATGATTTTTTTCAAGTGTCTAGTCTTTATAAATGTTATGCTACAAAAATTATTAGTCCCCTCGTACAAGCTCAAAAAAAATGATTTTTTTCAAGTGTCTAGTCTTTATAAATGTTATATTACAAAAATTATTTTTCGCCTCGTACAAGCTCAAAAAAATGATTTTTTTCAAGTGTCTAGTCTTTATAAATGTTATATTACAAATGTTTTTGGTCCCCTCGTACAAGCTCAAAAAAAATGATTTTTTTCAAGTGTCTAGTCTTTATAAATGTTGTATTACAAAAATTATTTTTCGCCTCGTACAAGCTCAAAAAAATGATTTTTTTCAAGTGTCTAGTCTTTATAAATGTTATATTACAAAAATTATTTATCCTCTCGTGCAAGTTCAAAAAAATAATTTTTTTCAAGTGTCTAGTCTTTATAAATGTTATATTACAAATGTTTTTGGTCCCCACGTACAAGCTCAAAAAAATGATTTTTTTTAAGTGTCTAGTCTTTATAAATGTTATATTACAAATGTTTTTGGTCCCCTCGTACAAGCTCAAAAAATGATTTTTTTCAAGTGTCTAGTCTTTATAAATGTTATATTACAAATGTTTTGGGTCCCCTCGTACAAGCTCAAAAAAATGATTTTTTTCAAGTGTCTAGTCTTTATAAATGTTATATTACAAATGTTTTTGGTCCCCTCGTACAAGCTCAAAAAAATGATTTTTTCCAAGTGTCTAGTCTTTATAAATGTTATATTATAAAAATTATTTTTCGCCTCGTACAAGCTCAAAAAAATGATTTTTTTCAAGTGTCTAGTCTTTATAAATGTTATATTACAAAAATTATTTTTCGCCTCCTACAAGCTCAAAAAAATGATTTTTTTCAAGTGTCTAGTCTTTATAAATGTTATATTACAAATGTTTTTGGTCCCCTCGTACAAGCTCAAAAAAAATGATTTTTTCCAAGTGTCTAGTCTTTATAAATGTTATATTATAAAAATTATTTTTCGCCTCGTACAAGCTCAAAAAAATGATTTTTTTCAAGTGTCTAGTCTTTATAAATGTTATATTATAAAAATTATTTTTCGCCTCGTACAAGCTCAAAAAATGATTTTTTTCAAGTGTCTAGTCTTTATAAATGTTATATTACAAAAATTATTAGTCCCCTCGTACAAGTTCAAAAAAATGATTTTTTTCATGTGTCTAGTCTTTATAAATGTTATATTACAAATGTTTTTGGTCCCCTCGTACAAGCTCAAAAAAATGATTTTTTTCAAGTGTCTAGTCTTTATAAATGTTATGCTACAAAAATTATTAGTCCCCTCGTACAAGCTCAAAAAATGATTTTTTTCAAGTGTCTAGTCTTTATAAATGTTATATTACAAAAATTATTTTTCGCCTCGTACAAGCTCAAAAAAATGATTTTTTTCAAGTGTCTAGTCTTTATAAATGTTATATTACAAATGTTTTTGGTCCCCTCATACAAGCTCAAAAAATGATTTTTTTCAAGTGTCTAGTCTTTATAAATGTTATGCTACAAAAATTATTAGTCCCCTCGTACAAGCTCAAAAAAATGATTTTTTTCAAGTGTCTAGTCTTTATTAATGTTATATTACAAAAATTATTTTTCGCCTCGTACAAGCTCAAAAAAATGATTTTTTTCAAGTGTCTAGTCTTTATAAATGTTATATTACAAATGTTTTTGGTCCCCTCGTACAAGCTCAAAAAAAATGATTTTTTT
The DNA here is from genome assembly GCA_020055645.1 of Tomocerus qinae. Lineage (NCBI taxonomy): Eukaryota > Metazoa > Arthropoda > Collembola > Entomobryomorpha > Tomoceridae > Tomocerus > Tomocerus qinae. The sequence continues at coordinate 20,294 of JAECZT010000048.1, read as the reverse complement.
CAAGTGTCTAGTCTTTATAAATGTTGTATTACAAAAATTATTTTTCGCCTCGTACAAGCTCAAAAAAATGATTTTTTTCAAGTGTTTAGTCTTTATAAATGTTATATTACAAAAATTATTTATCCTCTCGTGCAAGTTCAAAAAAATAATTTTTTTCAAGTGTCTAGTCTTTATAAATGTTATATTACAAATGTTTTTGGTCCCCACGTACAAGCTCAAAAAAATGATTTTTTTTAAGTGTCTAGTCTTTATAAATGTTATATTACAAATGTTTTTGGTCCCCACGTACAAGCTCAAAAAAATGTTTTTTTAAAGTGTCTAGTCTTTATAAATGTTATATTACAAATGTTTTGGGTCCCCTCGTACAAGCTCAAAAAAATGATTTTTTTCAAGTGTCTAGTCTTTATAAATGTTATATTACAAATGTTTTTGGTCCCCTCGTACAAGCTCAAAAAAAATGATTTTTTCCAAGTGTCTAGTCTTTATAAATGTTATATTATAAAAATTATTTTTCGCCTCGTACAAGCTCAAAAAAATGATTTTTTTCAAGTGTCTAGTCTTTATAAATGTTATATTACAAAAATTATTTTTCGCCTCGTACAAGCTCAAAAAAATGATTTTTTTCAAGTGTTTAGTCTTTATAAATGTTATATTACAAATGTTTTTGGTCCCCTCGTACAAGCTCAAAAAAATGATTTTTTCCAAGTGTCTAGTCTTTATAAATGTTATATTATAAAAATTATTTTTCGCCTCGTACAAGCTCAAAAAAATGATTTTTTTCAAGTGTCTAGTCTTTATAAATGTTATATTATAAAAATTATTTTTCGCCTCGTACAAGCTCAAAAAAATGATTTTTTTCAAGTGTCTAGTCTTTATAAATGTTATATTACAAAAATTATTAGTCCCCTCGTACAAGTTCAAAAAAATGATTTTTTTCATGTGTCTAGTCTTTATAAATGTTATATTACAAATGTTTTTGGTCCCCTCGTACAAGCTCAAAAAAATGATTTTTTTCAAGTGTCTAGTCTTTATAAATGTTATGCTACAAAAATTATTAGTCCCCTCGTACAAGCTCAAAAAAATGATTTTTTTCAAGTGTCTAGTCTTTATAAATGTTATATTACAAAAATTATTTTTCGCCTCGTACAAGCTCAAAAAAATGATTTTTTTCAAGTGTCTAGTCTTTATAAATGTTATATTACAAATGTTTTTGGTCCCCTCATACAAGCTCAAAAAATGATTTTTTTCAAGTGTCTAGTCTTTATAAATGTTATGCTACAAAAATTATTAGTCCCCTCGTACAAGCTCAAAAAAATGATTTTTTTCAAGTGTCTAGTCTTTATTAATGTTATATTACAAAAATTATTTTTCGCCTCGTACAAGCTCAAAAAAATGATTTTTTTCAAGTGTCTAGTCTTTATAAATGTTATATTACAAATGTTTTTGGTCCCCTCGTACAAGCTCAAAAAAAATGATTTTTTTCAAGTGTCTAGTCTTTATAAATGTTGTATTACAAAAATTATTTTTCGCCTCGTACAAGCTCAAAAAAATGATTTTTTTCAAGTGTTTAGTCTTTATAAATGTTATATTACAAAAATTATTTATCCTCTCGTGCAAGTTCAAAAAAATAATTTTTTTCAAGTGTCTAGTCTTTATAAATGTTATATTACAAATGTTTTTGGTCCCCACGTACAAGCTCAAAAAATGATTTTTTTTAAGTGTCTAGTCTTTATAAATGTTATATTACAAATGTTTTTGGTCCCCACGTACAAGCTCAAAAAAATGTTTTTTTAAAGTGTCTAGTCTTTATAAATGTTATATTACAAATGTTTTGGGTCCCCTCGTACAAGCTCAAAAAAATGATTTTTTTCAAGTGTCTAGTCTTTATAAATGTTATATTACAAATGTTTTTGGTCCCCTCGTACAAGCTCAAAAAAAATGATTTTTTCCAAGTGTCTAGTCTTTATAAATGTTATATTATAAAAATTATTTTTCGCCTCGTACAAGCTCAAAAAATGATTTTTTTCAAGTGTCTAGTCTTTATAAATGTTATATTACAAAAATTATTTTTCGCCTCGTACAAGCTCAAAAAAATGATTTTTTTCAAGTGTTTAGTCTTTATAAATGTTATATTACAAATGTTTTTGGTCCCCTCGTACAAGCTCAAAAAAAATGATTTTTTCCAAGTGTCTAGTCTTTATAAATGTTATATTATAAAAATTATTTTTCGCCTCGTACAAGCTCAAAAAATGATTTTTTTCAAGTGTCTAGTCTTTATAAATGTTATATTATAAAAATTATTTTTCGCCTCGTACAAGCTCAAAAAAATGATTTTTTTCAAGTGTCTAGTCTTTATAAATGTTATATTATAAAAATTATTTTTCGCCTCGTACAAGCTCAAAAAAATGATTTTTTTCAAGTGTCTAGTCTTTATAAATGTTATATTACAAAAATTATTAGTCCCCTCGTACAAGTTCAAAAAAATGATTTTTTTCATGTGTCTAGTCTTTATAAATGTTATATTACAAATGTTTTGGGTCCCCTCGTACAAGCTCAAAAAAATGATTTTTTTCAAGTGTCTAGTCTTTATAAATGTTATATTACAAATGTTTTTGGTCCCCTCGTACAAGCTCAAAAAAAATGATTTTTTTCAAGTGTCTAGTCTTTATAAATGTTGTATTACAAAAATTATTTTTCGCCTCGTACAAGCTCAAAAAAATGATTTTTTTCAAGTGTTTAGTCTTTATAAATGTTATATTACAAAAATTATTTATCCTCTCGTGCAAGTTCAAAAAAATAATTTTTTTCAAGTGTCTAGTCTTTATAAATGTTATATTACAAATGTTTTTGGTCCCCACGTACAAGCTCAAAAAAATGATTTTTTTAAAGTGTCTAGTCTTTATAAATGTTATATTACAAATGTTTTGGGTGCCCTCGTACAAGCTCAAAAAAATGATTTTTTTCAAGTGTCTAGTCTTTATAAATGTTATATTACAAATGTTTTGCGTCCCCTCGTACAAGCTCAAAAAATGATTTTTTTCAAGTGTCTAGTCTTTATAAATGTTATGCTACAAAAATTATTAGTCCCCTCGTACAAGCTCAAAAAAAATGATTTTTTTCAAGTGTCTAGTCTTTATAAATGTTATATTACAAAAATTATTTTTCGCCTCGTACAAGCTCAAAAAAATGATTTTTTTCAAGTGTCTAGTCTTTATAAATGTTATATTACAAAAATTATTTTTCGCCTCGTACAAGCTCAAAAAAATGATTTTTTTCAAGTGTCTAGTCTTTATAAATGTTATATTACAAATGTTTTGGGTCCCCTCGTACAAGCTCAAAAAATGATTTTTTTCAAGTGTCTAGTCTTTATAAATGTTATGCTACAAAAATTATTAGTCCCCTCGTACAAGCTCAAAAAAATGATAATTTTCAAGTGTCTAGTCTTTATAAATGTTATATTATAAAAATTATTTTTCGCCTCGTACAAGCTCAAAAAAATGATTTTTTTCATGTGTCTAGTCTTTATAAATGTTATATTACAAAAATTATTTTTCGCCTCGTACAAGCTCAAAAAAATGATTTTTTTCAACTGTCTAGTCTTTATAAATGTTATATTACAAATGTTTTTGGTCCCCTCGTACAAGCTCAAAAAATGATTTTTTTCAAGTGTCTAGTCTTTATAAATGTTATGCTACAAAAATTATTAGTCCCCTCGTACAAGCTCAAAAAAAATGATTTTTTTCAAGTGTCTAGTCTTTATAAATGTTATATTACAAAAATTATTTTTCGCCTCGTACAAGCTCAAAAAAATGATTTTTTTCAAGCGTCTAGTCTATAAATATTATATTACAAAAATTATTTTTCGCCTCGTACAAGCTCAAAAAAATGATTTTTTTCAAGTGTCTAGTCTTTATAAATGTTATATTACAAAAATTATTTATCGTCTCGTGCAAGTTCAAAAAAATGATTTTTTTCAAGTGTCTAGTCTTTATAAATGTTATATTACAAATGTTTTTGGTCCCCACGTACAAGCTCAAAAAAATGATTTTTTTCAAGTGTCTAGTCTTTATAAATGTTATATTACAAAAATTATTTTTCGCCTCGTACAAGCTCAAAAAAATGATTTTTTTCAAGTGTCTAGTCTTTATAAATGTTATATTACAAATGTTTTGGGTCCCCTCGTACAAGCTCAAAAAATGATTTTTTTCAAGTGTCTAGTCTTTATAAATGTTATGCTACAAAAATTATTAGTCCCCTCGTACAAGCTCAAAAAAATGATAATTTTCAAGTGTCTAGTCTTTATAAATGTTATATTATAAAAATTATTTTTCGCCTCGTACAAGCTCAAAAAAATGATTTTTTTCATGTGTCTAGTCTTTATAAATGTTATATTACAAAAATTATTTTTCGCCTCGTACAAGCTCAAAAAAATGATTTTTTTCAAGTGTCTAGTCTTTATAAATGTTATGCTACAAAAATTATTAGTCCCCTCGTACAAGCTCAAAAAAATGATTTTTTTCAAGTGTCTAGTCTTTATAAATGTTATATTACAAAAATTATTTATCCTCTCGTGCAAGTTCAAAAAAATGATTTTTTTCAAGTGTCTAGTCTTTATAAATGTTATATTACAAATGTTTTTGGTCCCCACGTACAAGCTCAAAAAAATGATTTTTTTAAAGTGTCTAGTCTTTATAAATGTTATATTACAAATGTTTTGGGTCCCCTCGTACAAGCTCAAAAAAATGATTTTTTTCAAGTGTCTAGTCTTTATAAATGTTATATTACAAATGTTTTTGGTCCCCTCGTACAAGCTCAAAAAAAATGATTTTTTTCAAGTGTCTAGTCTTTATAAATGTTATATTATAAAAATTATTTTTCGCCTCGTACAAGCTCAAAAAAATGATTTTTTTCAAGTGTCTAGTCTTTATAAATGTTATATTACAAAAATTATTAGTCCCCTCGTACAAGTTCAAAAAAATGATTTTTTTCATGTGTCTAGTCTTTATAAATGTTATATTACAAATGTTTTTGGTCCCCTCGTACAAGCTCAAAAAAATGATTTTTTTCAAGTGTCTAGTCTTTATAAATGTTATGCTACAAAAATTATTAGTCCCCTCGTACAAGCTCAAAAAAATGATTTTTTTCAAGTGTCTAGTCTTTATAAATGTTATATTACAAAAATTATTTTTCGCCTCGTACAAGCTCAAAAAATGATTTTTTTCAAGTGTCTAGTCTTTATAAATGTTATATTACAAATGTTTTTGGTCCCCTCATACAAGCTCAAAAAATGATTTTTTTCAAGTGTCTAGTCTTTATAAATGTTATGCTACAAAAATTATTAGTCCCCTCGTACAAGCTCAAAAAAAATGATTTTTTCAAGTGTCTAGTCTTTATTAATGTTATATTACAAAAATTATTTTTCGCCTCGTACAAGCTCAAAAAAATGATTTTTTTCAAGTGTCTAGTCTTTATAAATGTTATATTACAAAAATTATTTTTCGCCTCGTACAAGCTCAAAAAAATGATTTTTTTCAAGTGTCTAGTCTTTATAAATGTTATGCTACAAAAATTATTAGTCCCCTCGTACAAGCTCAAAAAAATGATTTTTTTCAAGTGTCTAGTCTTTATAAATGTTATATTACAAAAATTATTTTTCGCCTCGTACAAGCTCAAAAAAATGATTTTTTTCAAGTGTCTAGTCTTTATAAATGTTATATTACAAATGTTTTTGGTCCCCTCATACAAGCTCAAAAAATGATTTTTTTCAAGTGTCTAGTCTTTATAAATGTTATGCTACAAAAATTATTAGTCCCCTCGTACAAGCTCAAAAAAAATGATTTTTTTCAAGTGTCTAGTCTTTATTAATGTTATATTACAAAAATTATTTTTCGCCTCGTACAAGCTCAAAAAATGATTTTTTTCAAGTGTCTAGTCTTTATAAATGTTATATTACAAAAATTATTTTTCGCCTCGTACAAGCTCAAAAAAATGATTTTTTTCAAGTGTCTAGTCTTTATAAATGTTATGCTACAAAAATTATTAGTCCCCTCGTACAAGCTCAAAAAAATGATTTTTTCCAAGTGTCTAGTCTTTATAAATGTTATATTATAAAAATTATTTTTCGCCTCGTACAAGCTCAAAAAAATGATTTTTTTCAAGTGTCTAGTCTTTATAAATGTTATGCTACAAAAATTATTAGTCCCCTCGTACAAGCTCAAAAAAATGATTTTTTCCAAGTGTCTAGTCTTTATAAATGTTATATTATAAAAATTATTTTTCGCCTCGTACAAGCTCAAAAAAATGATTTTTTTCAAGTGTCTAGTCTTTATAAATGTTATATTACAAATGTTTTTGGTCCCCACGTACAAGCTCAAAAAAATGATTTTTTTAAAGTGTCTAGTCTTTATAAATGTTATATTACAAATGTTTTGGGTCCCCTCGTACAAGCTCAAAAAAATGATTTTTTTCAAGTGTCTAGTCTTTATAAATGTTATATTACAAATGTTTTTGGTCCCCTCGTACAAGCTCAAAAAAAATGATTTTTTTCAAGTGTCTAGTCTTTATAAATGTTATATTATAAAAATTATTTTTCGCCTCGTACAAGCTCAAAAAAATGATTTTTTTCAAGTGTCTAGTCTTTATAAATGTTATATTACAAAAATTATTAGTCCCCTCGTACAAGTTCAAAAAAATGATTTTTTTCAAGTGTCTAGTCTTTATAAATGTTATATTACAAAAATTATTTTTCGCCTCGTACAAGCTCAAAAAAAAATGATTTTTTTCAAGTGTCTAGTCTTTATAAATGTTATATTACAAAAATTATTTTTCGCCTCGTACAAGCTCAAAAAAATGATTTTTTTCAAGTGTCTAGTCTTTATAAATGTTATGCTACAAAAATTATTAGTCCCCTCGTACAAGCTCAAAAAAATGATTTTTTCCAAGTGTCTAGTCTTTATAAATGTTATATTATAAAAATTATTTTTCGCCTCGTACAAGCTCAAAAAATGATTTTTTTCAAGTGTCTAGTCTTTATAAATGTTATATTACAAAAATTATTTATCCTCTCGTGCAAGTTCAAAAAAATGATTTTTTTCAAGTGTCTAGTCTTTATAAATGTTATATTACAAATGTTTTTGGTCCCCACGTACAAGCTCAAAAAAATGATTTTTTTAAAGTGTCTAGTCTTTATAAATGTTATATTACAAATGTTTTGGGTCCCCTCGTACAAGCTCAAAAAAATGATTTTTTTCAAGTGTCTAGTCTTTATAAATGTTATATTACAAATGTTTTTGGTCCCCTCGTACAAGCTCAAAAAAAATGATTTTTTCCAAGTGTCTAGTCTTTATAAATGTTATATTATAAAAATTATTTTTCGCCTCGTACAAGCTCAAAAAAATGATTTTTTTCAAGTGTCTAGTCTTTATAAATGTTATATTACAAAAATTATTTATCCTCTCGTGCAAGTTCAAAAAAATGATTTTTTTCAAGTGTCTAGTCTTTATAAATGTTATATTACAAATGTTTTTGGTCCCCACGTACAAGCTCAAAAAAATGATTTTTTTAAAGTGTCTAGTCTTTATAAATGTTATATTACAAATGTTTTGGGTCCCCTCGTACAAGCTCAAAAAAATGATTTTTTTCAAGTGTCTAGTCTTTATAAATGTTATATTACAAATGTTTTTGGTCCCCTCGTACAAGCTCAAAAAAATGATTTTTTTCAAGTGTCTAGTCTTTATAAATGTTGTATTACAAAAATTATTTTTCGCCTCGTACAAGCTCAAAAAAATGATTTTTTTCAAGTGTTTAGTCTTTATAAATGTTATATTACAAAAATTATTTATCCTCTCGTGCAAGTTCAAAAAAATGATTTTTTTCAAGTGTCTAGTCTTTATAAATGTTATATTACAAATGTTTTTGGTCCCCACGTACAAGCTCAAAAAAATGATTTTTTTAAAGTGTCTAGTCTTTATAAATGTTATATTACAAATGTTTTGGGTGCCCTCGTACAAGCTCAAAAAATGATTTTTTTCAAGTGTCTAGTCTTTATAAATGTTATATTACAAATGTTTTGGGTCCCCTCGTACAAGCTCAAAAAATGATTTTTTTCAAGTGTCTAGTCTTTATAAATGTTATATTACAAATGTTTTGGGTCCCCTCGTACAAGCTCAAAAAATGATTTTTTTAAGTGTCTAGTCTTTATAAATGTTATGCTACAAAAATTATTAGTCCCCTCGTACAAGCTCAAAAAAATGATTTTTTTCAAGTGTCTAGTCTTTATAAATGTTATATTACAAAAATTATTTTTCGCCTCGTACAAGCTCAAAAAAATGATTTTTTTCAAGTGTCTAGTCTTTATAAATGTTATATTACAAAAATTATTTTTCGCCTCGTACAAGCTCAAAAAAATGATTTTTTTCAAGTGTCTAGTCTTTATAAATGTTATATTACAAATGTTTTGGGTCCCCTCGTACAAGCTCAAAAAATGATTTTTTTCAAGTGTCTAGTCTTTATAAATGTTATGCTACAAAAATTATTAGTCCCCTCGTACAAGCTCAAAAAATGATAATTTTCAAGTGTCTAGTCTTTATAAATGTTATATTATAAAAATTATTTTTCGCCTCGTACAAGCTCAAAAAAATGATTTTTTTTATGTGTCTAGTCTTTATAAATGTTATATTACAAAAATTATTTTTCGCCTCGTACAAGCTCAAAAAAATGATTTTTTTCAACTGTCTAGTCTTTATAAATGTTATATTACAAATGTTTTTGGTCCCCTCGTACAAGCTCAAAAAATGATTTTTTTCAAGTGTCTAGTCTTTATAAATGTTATGCTACAAAAATTATTAGTCCCCTCGTACAAGCTCAAAAAAAATGATTTTTTTCAAGTGTCTAGTCTTTATAAAAGTTATATTACAAAAATTATTTTTCGCCTCGTACAAGCTCAAAAAAATGATTTTTTTCAAGTGTCTAGTCTTTATAAATGTTATATTACAAAAATTATTTATCGTCTCGTGCAAGTTCAAAAAAATGATTTTTTTCAAGTGTCTAGTCTTTATAAATGTTATATTACAAATGTTTTTGGTCCCCACGTACAAGCTCAAAAAAATGATTTTTTTCAAGTGTCTAGTCTTTATTAATGTTATATTACAAAAATTATTTTTCGCCTCGTACAAGCTCAAAAAAATGATTTTTTTCAAGTGTCTAGTCTTTATAAATGTTATATTACAAATGTTTTGGGTCCCCTCGTACAAGCTCAAAAAATGATTTTTTTCAAGTGTCTAGTCTTTATAAATGTTATGCTACAAAAATTATTAGTCCCCTCGTACAAGCTCAAAAAAATGATAATTTTCAAGTGTCTAGTCTTTATAAATGTTATATTACAAAAATTATTTATCCTCTCGTGCAAGTTCAAAAAAATGATTTTTTTCAAGTGTCTAGTCTTTATAAATGTTATATTACAAATGTTTTTGGTCCCCACGTACAAGCTCAAAAAAATGATTTTTTTCAAGTGTCTAGTCTTTATTAATGTTATATTACAAAAATTATTTTTCGCCTCGTACAAGCTCAAAAAAATGATTTTTTTCAAGTGTCTAGTCTTTATAAATGTTATATTACAAATGTTTTGGGTCCCCTCGTACAAGCTCAAAAAATGATTTTTTTCAAGTGTCTAGTCTTTATAAATGTTATGCTACAAAAATTATTAGTCCCCTCGTACAAGCTCAAAAAAATGATAATTTTCAAGTGTCTAGTCTTTATAAATGTTATATTATAAAAATTATTTTTCGCCTCGTACAAGCTCAAAAAAATGATTTTTTTCATGTGTCTAGTCTTTATAAATGTTATATTACAAAAATTATTTTTCGCCTCGTACAAGCTCAAAAAAATGATTTTTTTCAACTATCTAGTCTTTATAAATGTTATATTACAAATGTTTTTGGTCCCCTCGTACAAGCTCAAAAAATGATTTTTTTCAAGTGTCTAGTCTTTATAAATGTTATATTACAAAAATTATTTTTCGCCTCGTACAAGCTCAAAAAAATGATTTTTTTCAAGCGTCTAGTCTATAAATATTATATTACAAAAATTATTTTTCGCCTCGTACAAGCTCAAAAAAATGATTTTTTTCAAGTGTCTAGTCTTTATAAATGTTATATTACAAAAATTATTAGTCCCCTCGTACAAGTTCAAAAAAATGATTTTTTTCATGTGTCTAGTCTTTATAAATGTTATATTACAAATGTTTTTGGTCCCCTCGTACAAGCTCAAAAAAATGATTTTTTTCAAGTGTCTAGTCTTTATAAATGTTATGCTACAAAAATTATTAGTCCCCTCGTACAAGCTCAAAAAAATGATTTTTTTCAAGTGTCTAGTCTTTATAAATGTTATATTACAAAAATTATTTTTCGCCTCGTACAAGCTCAAAAAAATGATTTTTTTCAAGTGTCTAGTCTTTATAAATGTTATATTACAAATGTTTTTGGTCCCCTCATACAAGCTCAAAAAAATGATTTTTTTCAAGTGTCTAGTCTTTATAAATGTTATGCTACAAAAATTATTAGTCCCCTCGTACAAGCTCAAAAAAAATGATTTTTTTCAAGTGTCTAGTCTTTATTAATGTTATATTACAAAAATTATTTTTCGCCTCGTACAAGCTCAAAAAAATGATTTTTTTCAAGTGTCTAGTCTTTATAAATGTTATATTACAAAAATTATTTTTCGCCTCGTACAAGCTCAAAAAAATGATTTTTTTCAAGTGTCTAGTCTTTATAAATGTTATGCTACAAAAATTATTAGTCCCCTCGTACAAGCTCAAAAAATGATTTTTTCCAAGTGTCTAGTCTTTATAAATGTTATATTATAAAAATTATTTTTCGCCTCGTACAAGCTCAAAAAAATGATTTTTTTCAAGTGTCTAGTCTTTATAAATGTTATGTTACAAAAATTATTTATCCTCTCGTGCAAGTTCAAAAAAATGATTTTTTTCAAGTGTCTAGTCTTTATAAATGTTATATTACAAATGTTTTTGGTCCCCACGTACAAGCTCAAAAAATGATTTTTTTAAAGTGTCTAGTCTTTATAAATGTTATATTACAAATGTTTTGGGTCCCCTCGTACAAGCTCAAAAAAATGATTTTTTTCAAGTGTCTAGTCTTTATAAATGTTATATTACAAATGTTTTTGGTCCCCTCGTACAAGCTCAAAAAATGATTTTTTTCAAGTGTCTAGTCTTTATAAATGTTATGCTACAAAAATTATTAGTCCCCTCGTACAAGCTCAAAAAAATGATTTTTTTCAAGTGTCTAGTCTTTATTAATGTTATATTACAAAAATTATTTTTCGCCTCGTACAAGCTCAAAAAATGATTTTTTTCAAGTGTCTAGTCTTTATAAATGTTATATTACAAAAATTATTTTTCGCCTCGTACAAGCTCAAAAAAATGATTTTTTTCAAGTGTCTAGTCTTTATAAATGTTATGCTACAAAAATTATTAGTCCCCTCGTACAAGCTCAAAAAAAATGATTTTTTCCAAGTGTCTAGTCTTTATAAATGTTATATTATAAAAATTATTTTTCGCCTCGTACAAGCTCAAAAAAATGATTTTTTTCAAGTGTCTAGTCTTTATAAATGTTATGTTACAAAAATTATTTATCCTCTCGTGCAAGCTCAAAAAAATGATTTTTTTCAAGTGTCTAGTCTTTATAAATGCTATATTACAAATGTTTTTGGTCCCCACGTACAAGCTCAAAAAAATGATTTTTTTAAAGTGTCTAGTCTTTATAAATGTTATATTACAAATGTTTTGGGTCCCCTCGTACAAGCTCAAAAAAATGATTTTTTTCAAGTGTTTAGTCTTTATAAATGTTATGCTACAAAAATTATTAGTCCCCTCGTACAAGCTCAAAAAAATGATAATTTTCAAGTGTCTAGTCTTTATAAATGTTATATTATAAAAATTATTTTTCGCCTCGTACAAGCTCAAAAAAATGATTTTTTTCATGTGTCTAGTCTTTATAAATGTTATATTACAAAAATTATTTTTCGCCTCGTACAAGCTCAAAAAATGATTTTTTTCAAGTGTCTAGTCTTTATAAATGTTATATTACAAATGTTTTTGGTCCCCTCGTACAAGCTCAAAAAATGATTTTTTTCAAGTGTCTAGTCTTTATAAATGTTATGCTACAAAAATTATTAGTCCCCTCGTACAAGCTCAAAAAAATGATTTTTTTCAAGTGTCTAGTCTTTATAAATGTTATATTACAAAAATTATTTTTCGCCTCGTACAAGCTCAAAAAAATGATTTTTTTCAAGTGTCTAGTCTTTATAAATGTTATATTACAAATGTTTTTGGTCCCCTCATACAAGCTCAAAAAATGATTTTTTTCAAGTGTCTAGTCTTTATAAATGTTATGCTACAAAAATTATTAGTCCCCTCGTACAAGCTCAAAAAAAATGATTTTTTTCAAGTGTCTAGTCTTTATAAATGTTATATTACAAAAATTATTTTTCGCCTCGTACAAGCTCAAAAAATGATTTTTTTCAAGTGTCTAGTCTTTATAAATGTTATATTACAAAAATTATTTTTCGCCTCGTACAAGCTCAAAAAAATGATTTTTTTCAAGTGTCTAGTCTTTATAAATGTTATGCTACAAAAATTATTAGTCCCCTCGTACAAGCTCAAAAAAAATGATTTTTTCCAAGTGTCTAGTCTTTATAAATGTTATATTATAAAAATTATTTTTCGCCTCGTACAAGCTCAAAAAAATGATTTTTTTCAAGTGTCTAGTCTTTATAAATGTTATATTACAAAAATTATTTATCCTCTCGTGCAAGTTCAAAAAAATGATTTTTTTCAAGTGTCTAGTCTTTATAAATGTTATATTACAAATGTTTTTGGTCCCCACGTACAAGCTCAAAAAAATGATTTTTTTAAAGTGTCTAGTCTTTATAAATGTTATATTACAAATGTTTTGGGTCCCCTCGTACAAGCTCAAAAAATGATTTTTTTCAAGTGTCTAGTCTTTATAAATGTTATATTACAAATGTTTTTGGTCCCCTCGTACAAGCTCAAAAAATGATTTTTTTCAAGTGTCTAGTCTTTATAAATGTTATGCTACAAAAATTATTAGTCCCCTCGTACAAGCTCAAAAAAATGATTTTTTTCAAGTGTCTAGTCTTTATTAATGTTATATTACAAAAATTATTTTTCGCCTCGTACAAGCTCAAAAAAATGATTTTTTTCAAGTGTCTAGTCTTTATAAATGTTATATTACAAAAATTATTTTTCGCCTCGTACAAGCTCAAAAAATGATTTTTTTCAAGTGTCTAGTCTTTATAAATGTTATGCTACAAAAATTATTAGTCCCCTCGTACAAGCTCAAAAAAAATGATTTTTTCCAAGTGTCTAGTCTTTATAAATGTTATATTATAAAAATTATTTTTCGCCTCGTACAAGCTCAAAAAAATGATTTTTTTCAAGTGTCTAGTCTTTATAAATGTTATATTACAAAAATTATTTATCCTCTCGTACAAGCTCAAAAAAATGATTTTTTTCAAGTGTCTAGTCTTTATAAATGTTATATTACAAATGTTTTTGGTCCCCACGTACAAGCTCAAAAAAATGATTTTTTTAAAGTGTCTAGTCTTTATAAATGTTATATTACAAATGTTTTGGGTCCCCTCGTACAAGCTCAAAAAATGATTTTTTTCAAGTGTCTAGTCTTTATAAATGTTATGCTACAAAAATTATTAGTCCCCTCGTACAAGCTCAAAAAAATGATAATTTTCAAGTGTCTAGTCTTTATAAATGTTATATTATAAAAATTATTTTTCGCCTCGTACAAGCTCAAAAAAATGATTTTTTTCATGTGTCTAGTCTTTATAAATGTTATATTACAAAAATTATTTTTCGCCTCGTACAAGCTCAAAAAAATGATTTTTTTCAACTGTCTAGTCTTTATAAATGTTATATTACAAATGTTTTTGGTCCCCTCGTACAAGCTCAAAAAATGATTTTTTTCAAGTGTCTAGTCTTTATAAATGTTATGCTACAAAAATTATTAGTCCCCTCGTACAAGCTCAAAAAAATGATTTTTTTCAAGTGTCTAGTCTTTATAAATGTTATATTACAAAAATTATTTTTCGCCTCGTACAAGCTCAAAAAAATGATTTTTTTCAAGTGTCTAGTCTTTATAAATGTTATATTACAAATGTTTTTGGTCCCCTCATACAAGCTCAAAAAATGATTTTTTTCAAGTGTCTAGTCTTTATAAATGTTATGCTACAAAAATTATTAGTCCCCTCGTACAAGCTCAAAAAAATGATTTTTTTCAAGTGTCTAGTCTTTATTAATGTTATATTACAAAAATTATTTTTCGCCTCGTACAAGCTCAAAAAAATGATTTTTTTCAAGTGTCTAGTCTTTATAAATGTTATATTACAAAAATTATTTTTCGCCTCGTACAAGCTCAAAAAAATGATTTTTTTCAAGTGTCTAGTCTTTATAAATGTTATGCTACAAAAATTATTAGTCCCCTCGTACAAGCTCAAAAAAAATGATTTTTTCCAAGTGTCTAGTCTTTATAAATGTTATATTATAAAAATTATTTTTCGCCTCGTACAAGCTCAAAAAAATGATTTTTCAAGTGTCTAGTCTTTATAAATGTTATATTACAAAAATTATTTATCCTCTCGTGCAAGTTCAAAAAAATGATTTTTTTCAAGTGTCTAGTCTTTATAAATGTTATATTACAAATGTTTTTGGTCCCCACGTACAAGCTCAAAAAAATGATTTTTTTAAAGTGTCTAGTCTTTATAAATGTTATATTACAAATGTTTTGGGTCCCCTCGTACAAGCTCAAAAAAATGATTTTTTTCAAGTGTCTAGTCTTTATAAATGTTATATTACAAATGTTTTTGGTCCCCTCGTACAAGCTCAAAAAATGATTTTTTTCAAGTGTCTAGTCTTTATAAATGTTATGCTACAAAAATTATTAGTCCCCTCGTACAAGCTCAAAAAAAATGATTTTTTTCAAGTGTCTAGTCTTTATTAATGTTATATTACAAAAATTATTTTTCGCCTCGTACAAGCTCAAAAAAATGATTTTTTTCAAGTGTCTAGTCTTTATAAATGTTATATTACAAAAATTATTTTTCGCCTCGTACAAGCTCAAAAAAATGATTTTTTTCAAGTGTCTAGTCTTTATAAATGTTATGCTACAAAAATTATTAGTCCCCTCGTACAAGCTCAAAAAAAATGATTTTTTCCAAGTGTCTAGTCTTTATAAATGTTATATTATAAAAATTATTTTTCGCCTCGTACAAGCTCAAAAAAATGATTTTTTTCAAGTGTCTAGTCTTTATAAATGTTATGTTACAAAAATTATTTATCCTCTCGTGCAAGCTCAAAAAAATGATTTTTTTCAAGTGTCTAGTCTTTATAAATGCTATATTACAAATGTTTTTGGTCCCCACGTACAAGCTCAAAAAAATGATTTTTTTAAAGTGTCTAGTCTTTATAAATGTTATATTACAAATGTTTTGGGTCCCCTCGTACAAGCTCAAAAAAATGATTTTTTTCAAGTGTTTAGTCTTTATAAATGTTATGCTACAAAAATTATTAGTCCCCTCGTACAAGCTCAAAAAAATGATAATTTTCAAGTGTCTAGTCTTTATAAATGTTATATTATAAAAATTATTTTTCGCCTCGTACAAGCTCAAAAAAATGATTTTTTTCATGTGTCTAGTCTTTATAAATGTTATATTACAAAAATTATTTTTCGCCTCGTACAAGCTCAAAAAAATGATTTTTTCAAGTGTCTAGTCTTTATAAATGTTATATTACAAATGTTTTTGGTCCCCTCGTACAAGCTCAAAAAATGATTTTTTTCAAGTGTCTAGTCTTTATAAATGTTATGCTACAAAAATTATTAGTCCCCTCGTACAAGCTCAAAAAATGATTTTTTTCAAGTGTCTAGTCTTTATAAATGTTATATTACAAAAATTATTTTTCGCCTCGTACAAGCTCAAAAAATGATTTTTTTCAAGTGTCTAGTCTTTATAAATGTTATATTACAAATGTTTTTGGTCCCCTCGTACAAGCTCAAAAAATGATTTTTTTCAAGTGTCTAGTCTTTATAAATGTTATGCTACAAAAATTATTAGTCCCCTCGTACAAGCTCAAAAAAAATGATTTTTTTCAAGTGTCTAGTCTTTATAAATGTTATATTACAAAAATTATTTTTCGCCTCGTACAAGCTCAAAAAAATGATTTTTTCAAGTGTCTAGTCTTTATAAATGTTATATTACAAAAATTATTTTTCGCCTCGTACAAGCTCAAAAAAATGATTTTTTTCAAGTGTCTAGTCTTTATAAATGTTATGCTACAAAAATTATTAGTCCCCTCGTACAAGCTCAAAAAAATGATTTTTTCCAAGTGTCTAGTCTTTATAAATGTTATATTATAAAAATTATTTTTCGCCTCGTACAAGCTCAAAAAAATGATTTTTTTCAAGTGTCTAGTCTTTATAAATGTTATATTACAAAAATTATTTATCCTCTCGTGCAAGTTCAAAAAAATGATTTTTTTCAAGTGTCTAGTCTTTATAAATGTTATATTACAAATGTTTTTGGTCCCCTCGTACAAGCTCAAAAAATGATTTTTTTCAAGTGTCTAGTCTTTATAAATGTTATATTACAAATGTTTTGGGTCCCCTCGTACAAGCTCAAAAAAATGATTTTTTTCAAGTGTCTAGTCTTTATAAATGTTATGCTACAAAAATTATTAGTCCCCTCGTACAAGCTCAAAAAAATGATAATTTTCAAGTGTCTAGTCTTTATAAATGTTATATTATAAAAATTATTTTTCGCCTCGTACAAGCTCAAAAAAAATGATTTTTTTCATGTGTCTAGTCTTTATAAATGTTATATTACAAAAATTATTTTTCGCCTCGTACAAGCTCAAAAAAATGATTTTTTTCAACTGTCTAGTCTTTATAAATGTTATATTACAAATGTTTTTGGTCCCCTCGTACAAGCTCAAAAAATGATTTTTTTCAAGTGTCTAGTCTTTATAAATGTTATGCTACAAAAATTATTAGTCCCCTCGTACAAGCTCAAAAAAATGATTTTTTCAAGTGTCTAGTCTTTATAAATGTTATATTACAAAAATTATTTTTCGCCTCGTACAAGCTCAAAAAAATGATTTTTTTCAAGTGTCTAGTCTTTATAAATGTTATATTACAAATGTTTTTGGTCCCCTCATACAAGCTCAAAAAATGATTTTTTTCAAGTGTCTAGTCTTTATAAATGTTATGCTACAAAAATTATTAGTCCCCTCGTACAAGCTCAAAAAAAATGATTTTTTTCAAGTGTCTAGTCTTTATAAATGTTATATTACAAAAATTATTTTTCGCCTCGTACAAGCTCAAAAAAATGATTTTTTTCAAGTGTCTAGTCTTTATAAATGTTATATTACAAAAATTATTTTTCGCCTCGTACAAGCTCAAAAAAATGATTTTTTTCAAGTGTCTAGTCTTTATAAATGTTATGCTACAAAAATTATTAGTCCCCTCGTACAAGCTCAAAAAAATGATAATTTTCAAGTGTCTAGTCTTTATAAATGTTATATTATAAAAATTATTTTTCGCCTCGTACAAGCTCAAAAAAATGATTTTTTTCAAGTGTCTAGTCTTTATAAATGTTATATTACAAAAATTATTTATCCTCTCGTGCAAGTTCAAAAAAATGATTTTTTTCAAGTGTCTAGTCTTTATAAATGTTATATTACAAATGTTTTTGGTCCCCACGTACAAGCTCAAAAAAATGATTTTTTTAAAGTGTCTAGTCTTTATAAATGTTATATTACAAATGTTTTGGGTCCCCTCGTACAAGCTCAAAAAAATGATTTTTTTCAAGTGTCTAGTCTTTATAAATGTTATATTACAAATGTTTTTGGTCCCCTCGTACAAGCTCAAAAAATGATTTTTTTCAAGTGTCTAGTCTTTATAAATGTTATGCTACAAAAATTATTAGTCCCCTCGTACAAGCTCAAAAAAAATGATTTTTTTCAAGTGTCTAGTCTTTATAAATGTTATATTACAAAAATTATTTTTCGCCTCGTACAAGCTCAAAAAAATGATTTTTTTCAAGTGTCTAGTCTTTATAAATGTTATATTACAAAAATTATTTTTCGCCTCGTACAAGCTCAAAAAAATGATTTTTTTCAAGTGTCTAGTCTTTATAAATGTTATGCTACAAAAATTATTAGTCCCCTCGTACAAGCTCAAAAAAATGATTTTTTCCAAGTGTCTAGTCTTTATAAATGTTATATTATAAAAATTATTTTTCGCCTCGTACAAGCTCAAAAAAATGATTTTTTTCAAGTGTCTAGTCTTTATAAATGTTATGTTACAAAAATTATTTATCCTCTCGTGCAAGTTCAAAAAAATGATTTTTTTCAAGTGTCTAGTCTTTATAAATGTTATATTACAAATGTTTTTGGTCCCCACGTACAAGCTCAAAAAAATGATTTTTTTAAAGTGTCTAGTCTTTATAAATGTTATATTACAAATGTTTTGGGTCCCCTCGTACAAGCTCAAAAAAATGATTTTTTTCAAGTGTCTAGTCTTTATAAATGTTATATTACAAATGTTTTTGGTCCCCTCATACAAGCTCAAAAAATGATTTTTTTCAAGTGTCTAGTCTTTATAAATGTTATGCTACAAAAATTATTAGTCCCCTCGTACAAGCTCAAAAAAATGATTTTTTTCAAGTGTCTAGTCTTTATTAATGTTATATTACAAAAATTATTTTTCGCCTCGTACAAGCTCAAAAAAATGATTTTTTTCAAGTGTCTAGTCTTTATAAATGTTATATTACAAAAATTATTTTTCGCCTCGTACAAGCTCAAAAAAATGATTTTTTTCAAGTGTCTAGTCTTTATAAATGTTATGCTACAAAAATTATTAGTCCCCTCGTACAAGCTCAAAAAAAATGATTTTTTCCAAGTGTCTAGTCTTTATAAATGTTATATTATAAAAATTATTTTTCGCCTCGTACAAGCTCAAAAAAATGATTTTTTTCAAGTGTCTAGTCTTTATAAATGTTATGTTACAAAAATTATTTATCCTCTCGTGCAAGTTCAAAAAAATGATTTTTTTCAAGTGTCTAGTCTTTATAAATGCTATATTACAAATGTTTTTGGTCCCCACGTACAAGCTCAAAAAAATGATTTTTTTAAAGTGTCTAGTCTTTATAAATGTTATATTACAAATGTTTTGGGTCCCCTCGTACAAGCTCAAAAAAATGATTTTTTTCAAGTGTCTAGTCTTTATAAATGTTATGCTACAAAAATTATTAGTCCCCTCGTACAAGCTCAAAAAAATGATAATTTTCAAGTGTCTAGTCTTTATAAATGTTATATTATAAAAATTATTTTTCGCCTCGTACAAGCTCAAAAAAATGATTTTTTTCATGTGTCTAGTCTTTATAAATGTTATATTACAAAAATTATTTTTCGCCTCGTACAAGCTCAAAAAAATGATTTTTTTCAAGTGTCTAGTCTTTATAAATGTTATATTACAAATGTTTTGGTCCCCTCGTACAAGCTCAAAAAATGATTTTTTTCAAGTGTCTAGTCTTTATAAATGTTATGCTACAAAAATTATTAGTCCCCTCGTACAAGCTCAAAAAAATGATTTTTTTCAAGTGTCTAGTCTTTATAAATGTTATATTACAAAAATTATTTTTCGCCTCGTACAAGCTCAAAAAAATGATTTTTTCAAGTGTCTAGTCTTTATAAATGTTATATTACAAAAATTATTTTTCGCCTCGTACAAGCTCAAAAAATGATTTTTTTCAAGTGTCTAGTCTTTATAAATGTTATGCTACAAAAATTATTAATCCCCTCGTACAAGCTCAAAAAAAATGATTTTTTTCAAGTGTCTAGTCTTTATTAATGTTATATTACAAAAATTATTTTTCGCCTCGTACAAGCTCAAAAAAATGATTTTTTTCAAGTGTCTAGTCTTTATAAATGTTATATTACAAAAATTATTTTTCGCCTCGTACAAGCTCAAAAAAATGATTTTTTTCAAGTGTCTAGTCTTTATAAATGTTATGCTACAAAAATTATTAGTCCCCTCGTACAAGCTCAAAAAAATGATTTTTTCCAAGTGTCTAGTCTTTATAAATGTTATATTATAAAAATTATTTTTCGCCTCGTACAAGCTCAAAAAAATGATTTTTTTCAAGTGTCTAGTCTTTATAAATGTTATATTACAAAAATTATTTATCCT
>JAECZT010000047.1:0-50421 GCA_020055645.1 Tomocerus qinae | reverse complement strand
GCCAAAATTCAAGTTCCTTCAATTTTTTGACATAATTTAAAGAGGCGAAAATTGGAAAGCTGCTCTAAATTGTCAAGCAATTAACAGTTATCTCCTGATATCTCAAAAACCGAAAAGTTTAATTATGCTTTAAACATGTATTTTCATTTTAAATGCAATGAAATGTAGGCTGTTTTTATTATCGACATTTTTTGAGTAGAAAATAAATCCATTGAATAACTAATAAAATTATATACTAGTAAAGGCGCAAAGTATTTTACAACTTTAGCCTAGGAAGTTAATATAAACAGCCAATTAAAAATATTGATTTGATTGGTTTGTCTGTTTTAAACACGATACTGCCAAAATTCAAGTTCCTTCAATTTTTTGACATAATTTAAAGAGGACAAAATTGGAAAGCTGCTCTAATTTGTCAAGCAATTATACAGTTATCTCCTAATATCTTAAAAAAAGAATAGTTTAACTATGCTTTAAACATGTATTTTAATTTTAAATTCCATAAAATGTAGGCTGTTTTTATTATCGATATTTTTTGAGTAGAAACCTCATCCATTAAATAACTAATAAAATTATATACTAGTAAAGGCGCAAAGTATTTTCCAACTTTAGCCTAAGAAGTTAATATAAACAGGTAATTAAAAATATTGATTTGATTGGTTTGTCTGTTTTAAACACGTTACTCCCAAAATTCAAGTTCCTTCAATTTTTTGACATAATTTAAAGAGGCCAAAATTGGAAAGCTGCTCTAAATTGTCAAGCAATTAACAGTTATCTCCTGATATCTCAAAAACCGAAAAGTTTAATTATGCTTTAAACATGTATTTTTCATTTTAAATGCAATGAAATGTAGGCTGTTTTATTATCGACGTTTTTTGAGTAGAAAATAAATCCATTAAATAACTAATAAAATTATATCCTAGTAAAGGCGCAAAGTATTTTACAACTTTAGACTAGGAAGTTAATATAAACAGCCAATCAAAAATATTGATTTGATTGGTTTGTCTTTTTTAAACACGATACTGCCAAACTTCAAGTTCCTTCAATTTTTTGACATAATTTAAAGAGGCCAAAATTAGAAAGCTGCTCTAAATTGTCAAGCAATTAACAGTTATCTCCTGATATCTCAAAAACCGAAAAGTTTAATTATGCTTTAAACATGTATTTTCATTTTAAATGCAATGAAATGTAGGCTGTTTTATTATCGACATTTTTTGAGTAGAAAATAAATCCATTGAATAACTAATAAAATTATATACTAGTAAAGGCGCAAAGTATTTTACAACTTTAGCCTAGGAAGTTAATATAAACAGCCAATTAAAAATATTGATTTGATTGGTTTGTCTGTTTTAAACACGATACTGCCAAAATTCAAGTTCCTTCAATTTTTTGACATAATTTAAAGAGGACAAAATTGGAAAGCTGCTCTAATTTGTCAAGCAATTATACAGTTATCTCCTAATATCTTAAAAAAAGAATAGTTTAACTATGCTTTAAACATGTATTTTCATTTTAAATGCAATGAAATGTAGGCTGTTTTTATTATCGACATTTTTTGAGTAGAAAATAAATCCATTGAATAACTAATAAAATTATATACTAGTAAAGGCGCAAAGTATTTTACAACTTTAGCCTAGAAAGTTAATATAAACAGCCAATCAAAAATATTGATTTGATTGGTTTGTCTGTTTTAAACACGATACTGCCAAAATTCAAGTTCCTTCAATTTTTTGACATAATTTAAAGAGGACAAAATTGGAAAGCTGCTCTAATTTGTCAAGCAATTATACAGTTATCTCCTAATATCTTAAAAAAAGAATAGTTTAACTATGCTTTAAACATGTATTTTAATTTTAAATTCCATAAAATGTAGGCTGTTTTTATTATCGATATTTTTGAGTAGAAACCTCATCCATTAAATAACTAATAAAATTATATACTAGTAAAGGCGCAAAGTATTTTCCAACTTTAGCCTAAGAAGTTAATATAAACAGGTAATTAAAAATATTGATTTGATTGGTTTGTCTGTTTTAAACACGATACTCCCAAAATTCAAGTTCCTTCAATTTTTTGACATAATTTAAAGAGGCCAAGAATTGGAAAGCTGCTCTAAATTGTCAAGCAATTAACAGTTATCTCCTGATATCTCAAAAACCGAAAAGTTTAATTATGCTTTAAACATGTATTTTCATTTTAAATGCAATGAAATGTAGGCTGTTTTTATTATCGACGTTTTTGAGTAGAAAATAAATCCATTAAATAACTAATAAAATTATATCCTAGTAAAGGCGCAAAGTATTTTACAACTTTAGCCTAGGAAGTTAATATAAACAGCCAATCAAAAATATTGGTTTGATTGGTTTGTCTTTTTTTAACACGATACTGCCAAACTTCAAGATTCCTTCAATTTTTTGACATAATTTAAAGAGGCCAAAATTAGAAAGCTGCTCTAAATTGTCAAGCAATTATACAGTTATCTCCTGATATCTCAAAAACCGAAAAGTTTAATTATGCTTTAAACACTGTATTTTCATTTTAAATTCCATAAAATGTAGGCTGTTTTTATTATCGATATTTTTGAGTAGAAAACTCATCCATTAAATAACTAATAAAATTATATACTAGTATTGGCGCAAAGTATTTTACAACTTTAGCCTAGGAAGTTAATATAAACAGCCAATCAAAAATATTGATTTGATTGGTTTGTCTTTTTTAAACACGATACTGCCAAAATTCAAGTTCCTTCAATTTTTTGACATAATTTAAAGAGGCGAAAATTGGAAAGCTGCTCTAAATTGTCAAGCAATTAACAGTTATCTCCTGATATCTCAAAAAACCGAAAAGTTTAATTATGCTTTAAAC
Organism: Tomocerus qinae; assembly: GCA_020055645.1. NCBI lineage: Eukaryota > Metazoa > Arthropoda > Collembola > Entomobryomorpha > Tomoceridae > Tomocerus > Tomocerus qinae. Next base: position 47,562 of record JAECZT010000047.1, on the reverse strand, counting down.
ATGTATTTTCATTTTAAATGCAATGAAATGTAGGCTGTTTTTATTATCGACATTTTTTGAGTAGAAAATAAATCCATTGAATAACTAATAAAATTATATACTAGTAAAGGCGCAAAGTATTTTACAACTTTAGCCTAGGAAGTTAATATAAACAGCCAATTAAAAATATTGATTTGATTGGTTTGTCTGTTTTAAACACGATACTGCCAAAATTCAAGTTCCTTCAATTTTTTGACATAATTTAAAGAGGACAAAATTGGAAAGCTGCTCTAATTTGTCAAGCAATTATACAGTTATCTCCTGATATCTCAAAAACCGAAAAGTTTAATTATGCTTTAAACATGTATTTTTCATTTAAATTCCATAAAATGTAGGCTGTTTTTATTATCGATATTTTTTGAGTAGAAAACTCATCCATTAAATAACTAATAAAATTATATACTAGTATTGGCGCAAAGTATTTTACAACTTTAGCCTAGGAAGTTAATATAAACAGCCAATCAAAAATATTGATTTGATTGGTTTGTCTTTTTTAAACACGATACTGCCAAAATTCAAGTTCCTTCAATTTTTTGACATAATTTAAAGAGGCGAAAATTGGAAAGCTGCTCTAAATTGTCAAGCAATTAACAGTTATCTCCTGATATCTCAAAAACCGAAAAGTTTAATTATGCTTTAAACATGTATTTTCATTTTAAATGCAATGAAATGTAGGCTGTTTTTATTATCGACATTTTTTGAGTAGAAAATAAATCCATTGAATAACTAATAAAATTATATACTAGTAAAGGCGCAAAGTATTTTACAACTTTAGCCTAGGAAGTTAATATAAACAGCCAATTAAAAATATTGATTTGATTGGTTTGTCTGTTTTAAACACGATACTGCCAAAATTCAAGTTCCTTCAATTTTTTGACATAATTTAAAGAGGACAAAATTGGAAAGCTGCTCTAATTTGTCAAGCAATTATACAGTTATCTCCTAATATCTTAAAAAAAGAATAGTTTAACTATGCTTTAAACATGTATTTTAATTTTAAATTCCATAAAAATGTAGGCTGTTTTTATTATCGATATTTTTTGAGTAGAAACCTCATCCATTAAATAACTAATAAAATTATATACTAGTAAAGGCGCAAAGTATTTTCCAACTTTAGCCTAAGAAGTTAATATAAACAGGTAATTAAAAATATTGATTTGATTGGTTTGTCTGTTTTAAACACGATACTCCCAAAATTCAAGTTCCTTCAATTTTTTGACATAATTTAAAGAGGCCAAAATTGGAAAGCTGCTCTAAATTGTCAAGCAATTAACAGTTATCTCCTGATATCTCAAAAACCGAAAAGTTTAATTATGCTTTAAACATGTATTTTCATTTTAAATGCAATGAAATGTAGGCTGTTTTTATTATCGACGTTTTTTGAGTAGAAAATAAATCCATTAAATAACTAATAAAATTATATCCTAGTAAAGGCGCAAAGTATTTTACAACTTTAGACTAGGAAGTTAATATAAACAGCCAATCAAAAATATTGATTTGATTGGTTTTGTCTTTTTTAAACACGATACTGCCAAACTTCAAGTTCCTTCAATTTTTTGACATAATTTAAAGAGGCCAAAATTAGAAAGCTGCTCTAAATTGTCAAGCAATTAACAGTTATCTCCTGATATCTCAAAAACCGAAAAGTTTAATTATGCTTTAAACATGTATTTTCATTTTAAATGCAATGAAATGTAGGCTGTTTTTATTATCGACATTTTTTGAGTAGAAAATAAATCCATTGAATAACTAATAAAATTATATACTAGTAAAGGCGCAAAGTATTTTACAACTTTAGCCTAGGAAGTTAATATAAACAGCCAATTAAAAATATTAATTTGATTGGTTTGTCTGTTTTAAACATCGATACTGCCAAAATTCAAGTTCCTTCAATTTTTTGACATAATTTAAAGAGGACAAAATTGGAAAGCTGCTCTAATTTGTCAAGCAATTATACAGTTATCTCCTAATATCTTAAAAAAAGAATAGTTTAACTATGCTTTAAACATGTATTTTCATTTTAAATGCAATGAAATGTAGGCTGTTTTTATTATCGACATTTTTTGAGTAGAAAATAAATCCATTGAATAACTAATAAAATTATATACTAGTAAAGGCGCAAAGTATTTTACAACTTTAGCCTAGAAAGTTAATATAAACAGCCAATCAAAAATATTGATTTGATTGGTTTGTCTGTTTTAAACACGATACTGCCAAAATTCAAGTTCCTTCAATTTTTTGACATAATTTAAAGAGGACAAAATTGGAAAGCTGCTCTAATTTGTCAAGCAATTATACAGTTATCTCCTAATATCTTAAAAAAAGAATAGTTTAACTATGCTTTAAACATGTATTTTAATTTTAAATTCCATAAAATGTAGGCTGTTTTTATTATCGATATTTTTGAGTAGAAACCTCATCCATTAAATAACTAATAAAATTATATACTAGTAAAGGCGCAAAGTATTTTCCAACTTTAGCCTAAGAAGTTAATATAAACAGGTAATTAAAAATATTGATTTGATTGGTTTGTTCTGTTTTAAACACGATACTCCCAAAATTCAAGTTCCTTCAATTTTTTGACATAATTTAAAGAGGCCAAAATTGGAAAGCTGCTCTAAATTGTCAAGCAATTAACAGTTATCTCCTGATATCTCAAAAACCGAAAAGTTTAATTATGCTTTAAACATGTATTTTCATTTTAAATGCAATGAAATGTAGGCTGTTTTTATTATCGACGTTTTTTGAGTAGAAAATAAATCCATTAAATAACTAATAAAATTATATCCTAGTAAAGGCCCAAAGTATTTTACAACTTTAGCCTAGGAAGTTAATATAAACAGCCAATCAAAAATATTGATTTGATTGGTTTGTCTTTTTTAAACACGATACTGCCAAACTTCAAGTTCCTTCAATTTTTTGACATAATTTAAAGAGGCCAAAATTAGAAAGCTGCTCTAAATTGTCAAGCAATTATACAGTTATCTCCTGATATCTCAAAAACCGAAAAGTTTAATTATGCTTTAAACATGTATTTTCATTTTAAATTCCATAAAATGTAGGCTGTTTTTATTATCGATATTTTTTGAGTAGAAAACTCATCCATTAAATAACTAATAAAATTATATACTAGTATTGGCGCAAAGTATTTTACAACTTTAGCCTAGGAAGTTAATATAAACAGCCAATCAAAAATATTGATTTGATTGGTTTGTCTTTTTTAAACACGATACTGCCAAAATTCAAGTTCCTTCAATTTTTTGACATAATTTAAAGAGGCGAAAATTGGAAAGCTGCTCTAAATTGTCAAGCAATTAACAGTTATCTCCTGATATCTCAAAAACCGAAAAGTTTAATTATGCTTTAAACATGTATTTTCATTTCAAATGCAATGAAATGTAGGCTGTTTTTATTATCGACATTTTTTGAGTAGAAAATAAATCCATTAAATAACTTATAAAATTATATACTAGTAAAGGCGCAAAGTATTTTACAACTTTAGCCTAGGAAGTTAATATAAACAGCCAATCAAAAATATTGGTTTGATTGGTTTGTCTTTTTTAAACACGATACTGCCAAACTTCAAGTTTCTTCAATTTTTTGACATAATTTAAAGAGGCCAAAATTGGAAAGCTGCTATAAATTTTTAAGCAATTATACAGTTATCTCCTAATATCTTAAAAACCGAAAGGTTTACCTATGCTTTAAACATGTATTTTCGTTTTAAATGCCATAAAATGTAGGCTGTTTTTATTATCGATATTTTTTGAGTAGAAAACTCATCCATTAAATAACTAATAAAATTATATACTAGTAAAGGCGCAAAGTATTTTACAACTTTAGCCTAAGAAGTTAATATAAACAGGTAATTAAAAATATTGATTTGATTGGTTTGTCTGTTTTAAACACGATACAGCCAAAATTCAAGTTCCTTCAATTTTTTGCCATATATTAAAGAGGCCAAAATTGAAAAGCTGCTCTAATTTGTCAAGTAATTATACAGTTATCTCTTAATATCTTAAAAACCGAAAAGTTTAACTATGCTTTAAACATGTATTTTCATTTTAAATGCTATAAAATGTAGGCTGTTTTTATTATCGATATTTTTTGAGTAGAAACCTCATCCATTAAATAACTAATAAAATTATATACTAGTAAAGGCGCAAAGTATTTTCCAACTTTAGCCTAAGAAGTTAATATAAACAGGTAATTAAAAATATTGATTTGATTGGTTTGTCTGTTTTAAACACGATACTCCCAAAATTCAAGTTCCTTCAATTTTTTGACATAATTTAAAGAGGCCAAAATTGGAAAGCTGCTCTAAATTGTCAAGCAATTAACAGTTATCTCCTGATATCTCAAAAACCGAAAAGTTTAATTATGCTTTAAACATGTATTTTCATTTTAAATGCAATGAAATGTAGGCTGTTTTTATTATCGACGTTTTTTTGAGTAGAAAATAAATCCATTAAATAACTAATAAAATTATATCCTAGTAAAGGCGCAAAGTATTTTACAACTTTAGCCTAGGAAGTTAATATAAACAGCCAATCAAAAATATTGATTTGATTGGTTTGTCTTTTAAACACGATACTGCCAAACTTCAAGTTCCTTCAATTTTTTGACATAATTTAAAGAGGCCAAAATTAGAAAGCTGCTCTAAATTGTCAAGCAATTATACAGTTATCTCCTGATATCTCAAAAACCGAAAAGTTTAATTATGCTTTAAACATGTATTTTCATTTTAAATTCCATAAAATGTAGGCTGTTTTTATTATCGATATTTTTTGAGTAGAAAACTCATCCATTAAATAACTAATAAAATTATATACTAGTATTGGCGCAAAGTATTTTTACAACTTTAGCCTAGGAAGTTAATATAAACAGCCAATCAAAAATATTGATTTGATTGGTTTGTCTTTTTTAAACACGATACTGCCAAAATTCAAGTTCCTTCAATTTTTTGACATAATTTAAAGAAGGCGAAAAATTGGAAAGCTGCTCTAAATTGTCAAGCAATTAACAGTTATCTCCTGATATCTCAAAAACCGAAAAGTTTAATTATGCTTTAAACATGTATTTTCATTTTAAATGCAATGAAATGTTAGGCTGTTTTTATTATCGACATTTTTTGAGTAGAAAATAAATCCATTGAATAACTAATAAAATTATATACTAGTAAAGGCGCAAAGTATTTTACAACTTTAGCCTAGAAAGTTAATATAAACAGCCAATTAAAAATATTGATTTGATTGGTTTGTCTGTTTTAAACACGATACTGCCAAAATTCAAGTTCCTTCAATTTTTTGACATAATTTAAAAAGGACAAAATTGGAAAGCTGCTCTAATTTGTCAAGCTATTATACAGTTATCTCCTAATATCTTAAAAAAAGAATAGTTTAACTATGCTTTAAACATGTATTTTAATTTTAAATTCCATAAAATGTAGGCTGTTTTTATTATCGATATTTTTTGAGTAGAAACCTCATCCATTAAATAACTAATAAAATTATATACTAGTAAAGGCGCAAAGTATTTTCCAACTTTAGCCTAAGAAGTTAATATAAACAGGTAATTAAAAATATTGATTTGATTGGTTTGTCTGTTTTAAACACGATACTCCCAAAATTCAAGTTCCTTCAATTTTTTGACATAATTTAAAGAGGCCAAAATTAGAAAGCTGCTCTAAATTGTCAAGCAATTATACAGTTATCTCCTGATATCTCAAAAACCGAAAAGTTTAATTATGCTTTAAACATGTATTTTCATTTTAAATTCCATAAAATGTAGGCTGTTTTTATTATCGATATTTTTTGAGTAGAAAACTCATCCATTAAATAACTAATAAAATTATATACTAGTATTGGCGCAAAGTATTTTACAACTTTAGCCTAGGAAGTTAATATAAACAGCCAATCAAAAATATTGATTTGATTGGTTTGTCTTTTTTAAACACGATACTGCCAAAATTCAAGTTCCTTCAATTTTTTGACATAATTTAAAGAGGCGAAAATTGGAAAGCTGCTCCAAATTGTCAAGCAATTAACAGTTATCTCCTGATATCTCAAAAACCGAAAAGTTTAATTATGCTTTAAACATGTATTTTCATTTTAAATGCAATGAAATGTAGGCTGTTTTTATTATCGACATTTTTTGAGTAGAAAATAAATCCATTGAATAACTAATAAAATTATATACTAGTAAAGGCGCAAAGTATTTTACAACTTTAGCCTAGGAAGTTAATATAAACAGCCAATTAAAAATATTGATTTGATTGGTTTGTCTGTTTTAAACACGATACTGCCAAAATTCAAGTTCCTTCAATTTTTTGACATAATTTAAAGAGGACAAAATTGGAAAGCTGCTCTAATTTGTCAAGCAATTATACAGTTATCTCCTAATATCTTAAAAAAGAATAGTTTAACTATGCTTTAAACATGTATTTTAATTTTAAATTCCATAAAATGTAGGCTGATTTTATTATCGATATTTTTGAGTAGAAACCTCTATCCATTAAATAACTAATAAAATTATATACTAGTAAAGGCGCAAAGTATTTTCCAACTTTAGCCTAAGAAGTTAATATAAACAGGTAATTAAAAATATTGATTTGATTGGTTTGTCTGTTTTAAACACGATACTCCCAAAATTCAAGTTCCTTCAATTTTTTGACATAATTTAAAGAGGCCAAAATTGGAAAGCTGCTCTAAATTGTCAAGCAATTAACAGTTATCTCCTGATATCTCAAAAACCGAAAAGTTTAATTATGCTTTAAACATGTATTTTCATTTTAAATGCAATGAAATACAGGCTGTTTTTATTATCGACGTTTTTTGAGTAGAAAATAAATCCATTAAATAACTAATAAAATTATATCCTAGTAAAGGCGCAAAGTATTTTACAACTTTAGCCTAGGAAGTTAATATAAACAGCCAATCAAAAATATTGATTTGATTGGTTTGTCTTTTTTAAACACGATACTCCCAAAATTCAAGTTCCTTCAATTTTTTGACATAATTTAAAGAGGCCAAAATTAGAAAGCTGCTCTAAATTGTCAAGCAATTATACAGTTATCTCCTGATATCTCAAAAACCGAAAAGTTTAATTATGCTTTAAACATGTATTTTCATTTTAAATTCCATAAAATGTAGGCTGTTTTTATTATCGATATTTTTTGAGTAGAAAACTCATCCATTAAATAACTAATAAAATTATATACTAGTATTGGCGCAAAGTATTTTACAACTTTAGCCTAAGAAGTTAATATAAACAGGTAATTAAAAATATTGATTTGATTGGTTTGTCTTTTTTAAACACGATACTGCCAAAATTCAAGTTCCTTCAATTTTTTGACATAATTTAAAGAGGCGAAAATTGGAAAGCTGCTCTAAATTGTCAAGCAATTAACAGTTATCTCCTGATATCTCAAAAACCGAAAAGTTTAATTATGCTTTAAACATGTATTTTCATTTTAAATGCAATGAAATGTAGGCTGTTTTTATTATCGACATTTTTTGAGTAGAAAATAAATCCATTGAATAACTAATAAAATTATATACTAGTGAAGGCGCAAAGTATTTTACAACTTTAGCCTAGGAAGTTAATATAAACAGCCAATTAAAAATATTGATTTGATTGGTTTGTCTGTTTTAAACACGATACTGCCAAAATTCAAGTTCCTTCAATTTTTTGACATAATTTAAAGAGGACAAAATTGGAAAGCTGCTCTAATTTGTCAAGCAATTATACAGTTATCTCCTAATATCTTAAAAAGAATAGTTTAACTATGCTTTAAACATGTATTTTAATTTTAAATTCCATAAAATGTAGGCTGTTTTTATTATCGATATTTTTTGAGTAGAAACCTCATCCATTAAATAACTAATAAAATTATATACTAGTAAAGGCGCAAAGTATTTTCCAACTTTAGCCTAAGAAGTTAATATAAACAGGTAATTAAAAATATTGATTTGATTGGTTTGTCTGTTTTAAACACGATACTCCCAAAATTCAAGTTCCTTCAATTTTTTGACATAATTTAAAGAGGCCAAAATTGGAAAGCTGCTCTAAATTGTCAAGCAATTAACAGTTATCTCCTGATATCTCAAAAACCGAAAAGTTTAATTATGCTTTAAACATGTATTTTCATTTTAAATGCAATGAAATGTAGGCTGTTTTTATTATCGACGTTTTTTGAGTAGAAAATAAACCCATTAAATAACTAATAAAATTATATACTAGTAAAGGCGCAAAGTATTTTACAACTTTAGCCTAGGAAGTTAATATGAACAGCCAATCAAAAATATTGATTTGATTGGTTTGTCTTTTTTAAACACGATACTGCCAAACTTCAAGTTCCTTCAATTTTTTGACATAATTTAAAGAGGCCAAAATTAGAAAGCTGCTCTAAATTGTCAAGCAATTATACAGTTATCTCCTGATATCTCAAAAACCGAAAAGTTTAATTATGCTTTAAACATGTATTTTCATTTTAAATTCCATAAAATGTAGGCTGTTTTTATTATCGATATTTTTTGAGTAGAAAACTCATCCATTAAATAACTAATAAAATTATATACTAGTATTGGCGCAAAGTATTTTACAACTTTAGTCTAGGAAATTAATATAAACAGCCAATCAAAAATATTGATTTGATTGGTTTGTCTTTTTTAAACACGATACTGCAAAAATTCAAGTTCCTTCAATTTTTTGACATAATTTAAAGAGGCGAAAATTGGAAAGCTGCTCTAAATTGTCAAGCAATTAACAGTTATCTCCTGATATCTCAAAAACCGAAAAGTTTAATTATGCTTTAAACATGTATTTTCATTTTAAATGCAATGAAATGTAGGCTGTTTTTATTATCGACATTTTTTGAGTAGAAAATAAATCCATTGAATAACTAATAAAATTATATACTAGTAAAGGCGCAAAGTATTTTACAACTTTAGCCTAGGAAGTTAATATAAACAGCCAATTAAAAATATTGATTTGATTGGTTTGTCTGTTTTAAACACGATACTGCCAAAATTCAAGTTCCTTCAATTTTTTGACATAATTTAAAGAGGACAAAATTGGAAAGCTGCTCTAATTTGTCAAGCAATTATACAGTTATCTCCTAATATCTTAAAAAAAAGAATAGTTTAACTATGCTTTAAACATGTATTTTAATTTTAAATTCCATAAAATGTAGGCTGTTTTTATTATCGATATTTTTTGAGTAGAAAATAAATCCATTGAATAACTAATAAAATTATATACTTGTAAAGGCGCAAAGTATTTTCCAACTTTAGCCTAAGAAGTTAATATAAACAGGTAATTAAAAATATTGATTTGATTGGTTTGTCTGTTTTAAACACGATACTCCCAAAATTCAAGTTCCTTCAATTTTTTGACATAATTTAAAGAGGCCAAAATTGGAAAGCTGCTCTAAATTTTTAAGCAATTATACAGTTATCTCCTAATATCTTAAAAACCGAAAGGTTTACCTATGCTTTAAACATGTATTTTCGTTTTAAATGCCATAAAATGTAGGCTGTTTTTATTATCGATATTTTTTGAGTAGAAAACTCATCCATTAAATAACTAATAAAATTATATACTAGTAAAGGCGCAAAGTATTTTACAACTTTAGCCTAAGAAGTTAATATAAACAGGTAATTAAAAATATTGATTTGATTGGTTTGTCTGTTTTAAACACGATACAGCCAAAATTCAAGTTCCTTCAATTTTTTGCCATATATTAAAGAGGCCAAAATTGAAAAGCTGCTCTAATTTGTCAAGTAATTATACAGTTATCTCTTAATATCTTAAAAACCGAAAAGTTTAACTATGCTTGAAACATGTATTTTCATTTTAAATGCTATAAAATGTAGGCTGTTTTTATTATCGATATTTTTTGAGTAGAAAACTCATCCATTAAATAACTAATAATATTATATACTAGTAAAGGCGCAAAGTATTTTCCAACTTTAGCCTAAGAAGTTAATATAAACAGGTAATTAAAAATATTGAGTTGATTGGTTTGTCTGTTTTAAACACGATACTCCCAAAATTCAAGTTCCTTCAATTTTTTGACATAATTTAAAGAGGACAAAATTGGATAGCTGACCTAATTTTTCAAGCAATTATACAGTTATCTCCTAATATCTTAAAAACCGAAAAGTTTAACTATGCTTTAAACATGGATTTTCATTTTAAATGCCATAAAATGTAGGCTGTTTTTATTGTCGATATTTCTTGAGTAGAAAACTCATCCATTAAAAAATTCATAAAATTATATACTAGTAAAGGCGCAAAGTATTTTACAACTTTAGCCTAAGAAGTTAATATAAACAGGTAATTAAAAATATTGATTTGATTGGTTTGTCTGTTTTAAACACGATACAGCCAAAATTCAAGTTCCTTCAATTTTTTGCCATATATTAAAGAGGCCAAAATTGAAAAGCTGCTCTAATTTGTCAAGTAATTATACAGTTATCTCTTAATATCTTAAAAACCGAAAAGTTTAACTATGCTTTAAACATGTATTTTCATTTTAAATGCTATAAAATGTAGGCTGTTTTTATTATCGATATTTTTTGAGTAGAAACCTCATCCATTAAATAACTAATAAAATTATATACTAGTAAAGGCGCAAAGTATTTTCCAACTTTAGCCTAAGAAGTTAATATAAACAGGTAATTAAAAATATTGATTTGATTGGTTTGTCTGTTTTAAACACGATACTCCCAAAATTCAAATTCCTTCAATTTTTTGACATAATTTAAAGAGGCCAAAATTGGAAAGCTGCTCTAAATTGTCAAGCAATTAACAGTTATCTCCTGATATCTCAAAAACCGAAAAGTTTAATTATGCTTTAAACATGTATTTTCATTTTAAATGCAATGAAATGTAGGCTGTTTTTATTATCGACGTTTTTTGAGTAGAAAATAAATCCATTAAATAACTAATAAAATTATATCCTAGTAAAGGCGCAAAGTATTTTACAACTTTAGCCTAGGAAGTTAATATAAACAGCCAATCAAAAATATTGATTTGATTGGTTTGTCTTTTTTAAACACGATACTGCCAAACTTCAAGTTCCTTCAATTTATTGACATAATTTAAAGAGGCCAAAATTAGAAAGCTGCTCTAAATTGTCAAGCAATTATACAGTTATCTCCTGATATCTCAAAAACCGAAAAGTTTAATTATGCTTTAAACATGTATTTTCATTTTAAATTCCATAAAATGTAGGCTGTTTTTATTATCGATATTTTTTGAGTAGAAAACTCATCCATTAAATAACTAATAAAATTATATACTAGTATTGGCGCAAAGTATTTTACAACTTTAGCCTAGGAAGTTAATATAAACAGCCAATCAAAAATATTGATTTGATTGGTTTGTCTTTTTTAAACACGATACTGCCAAAATTCAAGTTCCTTCAATTTTTTGACATAATTTAAAGAGGCGAAAATTGGAAAGCTGCTCTAAATTGTCAAGCAATTAACAGTTATCTCCTGATATCTCAAAAACCGAAAAGTTTAATTATGCTTTAAACATGTATTTTCATTTTAAATGCAATGAAATGTAGGCTGTTTTTATTATCAACATTTTTTGAGTAGAAAATAAATCCATTGAATAACTAATAAAATTATATACTAGTAAAGGCGCAAAGTATTTTACAACTTTAGCCTAGAAAGTTAATATAAACAGCCAATTAAAAATATTGATTTGATTGGTTTGTCTGTTTTAAACACGATACTGCCAAAATTCAAGTTCCTTCAATTTTTTGACATAATTTAAAGAGGACAAAATTGGAAAGCTGCTCTAATTTGTCAAGCAATTATACAGTTATCTCCTAATATCTTAAAAAAAGAATAGTTTAACTATGCTTTAAACATGTATTTTAATTTTAAATTCCATAAAATGTAGGCTGTTTTTATTATCGATATTTTTTGAGTAGAAAATAAATCCATTGAATAACTAATAAAATTATATATTTGTAAAGGCGCAAAGTATTTTCCAACTTTAGCCTAAGAAGTTAATATAAACAGGTAATTAAAAATATTGATTTGATTGGTTTGTCTGTTTTAAACACGATACTCCCAAAATTCAAGTTCCTTCAATTTTTTGACATAATTTAAAGAGGCCAAAATTGGAAAGCTGCTCTAAATTGTCAAGCAATTAACAGTTATCTCCTGATATCTCAAAAACCGAAAAGTTTAATTATGCTTTAAACATGTATTTTCATTTTAAATGCAATGAAATGTAGGCTGTTTTTATTATCGACGTTTTTTGAGTAGAAAATAAATCCATTAAATAACTAATAAAATTATATCCTAGTAAAGGCGCAAAGTATTTTACAACTTTAGCCTAGGAAGTTAATATAAACAGCCAATCAAAAATATTGATTTGATTGGTTTGTCTTTTTAAACACGATACTGCCAAACTTCAAGTTCCTTCAATTTTTTGACATAATTTAAAGAGGCCAAAATTAGAAAGCTGCTCTAAATTGTCAAGCAATTATACAGTTATCTCCTGATATCTCAAAAACCGAAAAGTTTAATTATGCTTTAAACATGTATTTTCATTTTAAATTCCATAAAATGTAGGCTGTTTTTATTATCGATATTTTTTGAGTAGAAAACTCATCCATTAAATAACTAATAAAATTATATACTAGTATTGGCGCAAAGTATTTTACAACTTTAGCCTAGGAAGTTAATATAAACAGCCAATCAAAAATATTGATTTGATTGGTTTGTCTTTTTTAAACACGATACTGCCAAAATTCAAGTTCCTTCAATTTTTTGACATAATTTAAAGAGGCGAAAATTGGAAAGCTGCTCTAAATTGTCAAGCAATTAACAGTTATCTCCTGATATCTCAAAAACCGAAAAGTTTAATTATGCTTTAAACATGTATTTTCATTTTAAATGCAATGAAATGTAGGCTGTTTTTATTATCGACATTTTTTGAGTAGAAAATAAATCCATTGAATAACTAATAAAATTATATACTAGTAAAGGCGCAAAGTATTTTACAACTTTAGCCTAGGAAGTTAATATAAACAGCCAATTAAAAATATTGATTTGATTGGTTTGTCTGTTTTAAACACGATACTGCCAAAATTCAAGTTCCTTCAATTTTTTGACATAATTTAAAGAGGACAAAATTGGAAAGCTGCTCTAATTTGTCAAGCAATTATACAGTTATCTCCTAATATCTTAAAAAAAGAATAGTTTAACTATGCTTTAAACATGTATTTTAATTTTAAATTCCATAAAATGTAGGCTGTTTTTATTATCGATATTTTTTGAGTAGAAAACTCATCCATTAAATAACTAATAAAATTATATACTAGTAAAGGCGCAAAGTATTTTCCAACTTTAGCCTAAGAAGGTAATATAAACAGGTAATTAAAAATATTGATTTGATTGGTTTGTCTGTTTTAAACACGATACTCCCAAAATTCAAGTTCCTTCAATTTTTTGACATAATTTAAAGAGGCCAAAATTGGAAAGCTGCTCTAAATTGTCAAGCAATTAACAGTTATCTCCTGACATCTCAAAAACCGAAAAGTTTAATTATGCTTTAAACATGTATTTTCATTTTAAATTCCATAAAATGTAGGCTGTTTTTATTATCGATATTTTTTGAGTAGAAAACTCATCCATTAAATAACTAATAAAATTATATACTAGTATTGGCGCAAAGTATTTTACAACTTTAGCCTAGGAAGTTAATATAAACAGCCAATCAAAAATATTGATTTGATTGGTTTGTCTGTTTTAAACACGATACTGCCAAACTTCAAGTTCCTTCTATTTTTTGACATAATTTAAAAAGACCAAAATTGGAAAGCTGCTCTAAATTGTCAAGCAATTAACAGTTATCTCCTGATATCTCAAAAACCGAAAAGTTTAATTATGCTTTAAACATGTATTTTCATTTTAAATGCAATGAAATGTAGGCTGTTTTTATTATCGACGTTTTTTGAGTAGAAAATAAATCCATTAAATAACTAATAAAATTATATCCTAGTAAAGGCGTAAAGTATTTTACAACTTTAGCCTAGGAAGTTAATATAAACAGCCAATCAAAAATATTGATTTGATTGGTTTGTCTTTTTTAAACACGATACTGCCAAACTTCAAGTTCCTTCAATTTTTTGACATAATTTAAAGAGGCCAAAATTAGAAAGCTGCTCTAAATTGTCAAGCAATTATACAGTTATCTCCTGATATCTCAAAAACCGAAAAGTTTAATTATGCTTTAAACATGTATTTTCATTTTAAATTCCATAAAATGTAGGCTGTTTTTATTATCGATATTTTTTGAGTAGAAAACTCATCCATTAAATAACTAATAAAATTATATACTAGTATTGGCGCAAAGTATTTTACAACTTTAGCCTAGGAAGTTAATATAAACAGCCAATCAAAAATATTGATTTGTTTGGTTTGTCTTTTTTAAACACGATACTGCCAAAATTCAAGTTCCTTCAATTTTTTGACATAATTTAAAGAGGCGAAAATTGGAAAGCTGCTCTAAATTGTCAAGCAATTAACAGTTATCTCCTGATATCTCAAAAACCGAAAAGTTTAATTATGCTTTAAACATGTATTTTCATTTTAAATGCAATGAAATGTAGGCTGTTTTTATTATCGACATTTTTTGAGTAGAAAATAAATCCATTAAATAACTTATAAAATTATATACTAGTAAAGGCGCAAAGTATTTTACAACTTTAGCCTAGGAAGTTAATATAAACAGCCAATCAAAAATATTGGTTTGATTGGTTTGTCTTTTTTAAACACGATACTGCCAAACTTCAAGTTCCTTCAATTTTTTGACATAATTTAAAGAGGCCAAAATTGGAAAGCTGCTCTAAATTTTTAAGCAATTATACAGTTATCTCCTAATATCATAAAAACCGAAAGGTTTACCTATGCTTTAAACATGTATTTTCGTTTTAAATGCCATAAAATGTAGGCTGTTTTTATTATCGATATTTTTTGAGTAGAAAACTCATCCATTAAATAACTAATAAAATTATATACTAGTAAAGGCGCAAAGTATTTTACAACTTTAGCCTAAGAAGTTAATATAAACAGGTAATTAAAAATATTGATTTGATTGGTTTGTCTATTTTAAACACGATACAGCCAAAATTCAAGTTCCTTCAATTTTTTGCCATATATTAAAGAGGCCAAAATTGAAAAGCTGCTCTAATTTGTCAAGTAATTATACAGTTATCTCTTAATATCTTAAAAACCGAAAAGTTTAACTATGCTTGAAACATGTATTTTCATTTTAAATGCTATAAAATGTAGGCTGTTTTTATTATCGATATTTTTTGAGTAGAAAACTCATCCATTAAATAACTAATAATATTATATACTAGTAAAGGCGCAAAGTATTTTCCAACTTTAGCCTAAGAAGTTAATATAAACAGGTAATTAAAAATATTGAGTTGATTGGTTTGTCTGTTTTAAACACGATACTCCCAAAATTCAAGTTCCTTCAATTTTTTGACATAATTTAAAGAGGACAAAATTGGATAGCTGATCTAATTTTTCAAGCAATTATTCAGTTATCTCGAGTTGGGTTGAGGCAGTGTGACTGCAAACATCTATTTTACTACTCTCTTCAATTATTGGCTATTTCTAGTATTAAAACTAAACTTAATTGGTATTTATTTATATCATTGTATTCGCAATTTAATACTCTATAACATCATATAGTATAAACAGTCTTTCTCTTACTAGTTTTGTGAAAATGATAAATTTTGTTAGATTTCTATTTAATTAAATATAAATTTATACATTTATTGTAACGGAAACGACAGCTCATCATTACATAAGCAAAATCCTACTCCAGACAAATCTATCATGTGAACAACGAGTGCAAGTGCAATGCAAACCTTACACACAAGATATAAGTAACACAAGACGAGATTATATTCCGTACAAGGACACCGGAATTGCTGACACCAGAACATTGGAAGTCGTGAGAACGAAATAAAGTTGGTAACCTACATACTTTATTTGATGCATTCAACTTCTTAATTTTCTCAAAGAAACCATGAGTTCTATGATAAATTCTATTAACTTCAAAAAATTATACACAGTTATACACCGTGAAAAGCAAATTTGCATTTTAAATGTCCAAATGTAACACCAGTTTATAAACCGTAAAATGCAACCTATGCCAATTTAAAGAGTCAAAATGTAAGTCATTTTAAAAAGTCAAAATGTAAGTCATTTAAAAAAAGTCAAAATGTAAGTCATTTTAAAGAATCAAAATGTAAGTCATTTTAAAAAGTCAAAATGTAAGTCATTTCAAAGAGTTAAAATGTAAGTCATTTTAAAGATCCAAAATGTAAGTCATTTTAAAGAATCAAAATGTAAGTCATTTTAAAGAGTCATTTTAAAGAGTTAAAAAGGAAGTCAGTTTAAAGAGCCAAAATGTTTGTCATTTTAAAGAGCCAAAATGTAAGTCATTTTAAAGAGTTAAAATGTAACTCATTTTAAAGATCCAAAATGTAAGTCATTTTAAAAATCCAAAATGTATGTCATTTTAAAAATCCAAAATGTATGTCAATTTAAAGAGTTAAAATGTAAGTCATTTTAAAGGGTCATTTTAAAGAGTCAAAATGTATGTCACTTAAAAGAGTCAAAACGTTTGTCAATTTAAAGAGTTAAAATGTAAGTCATTTTAAAGAGTCAAAATGTATGTCATTTTAAAGAGTCAAAATGTACGTCATTTTAAAGAGTCAAAATGTATGTCATTTTAAAGAGTCAAAATGTATGTAATTTTAAAGAGTCAAAATGTATGTAATTTTAAAGAGTCAAAATGTATGCCATTTTAAAGAGTCAAAATGTGTGTCATTTTAAAGAGTCAAAATGTATGTCATTTTAAAGAGTCAAAATGTATGTCATTTTAAAGAGTCAAAATGTATGTCATTTTAAAGAGTCAAAATGTGTCATTTTAAAGAGCCAAAATGTATGTCATTTTAAAGAGTCAAAATGTGTCATTTTAAAGAGTCAAAATGTATGTCATTTTAAAGAGTCGAAATGTATGTCATTTAAAGGAGTCAAAATGTAAGTCATTTTAAAGATCCAAAATGTAAGTCATTTTAAAAATCCTAAATGTATGTCATCTTAAAGAGTTAAAATTTAAGTCATTCTAAAGAGTTAAAATGTAAGTTATTTTAAAGAGTCATTTTAAAGAGTCAAAATGTAAGTCATTTTAAAGAGTCATTTTAAAGAGTCAAAGTCATTTTAAAGAGTTAAAAAGGAAGTCATTTTAAAGATCCAAAATGTAAGTCATTTTAAAGATCCAAAATGTAAGTCATTTTAAAGAGTCAAAATGTAAGCCATTTTAAAGAGTTAAAAAGGAAGTCATTTTAAAGATCCAAATTGTAAGTCATTTTAAAGAGTCAAAATGTTAGTCATTTTAAAGCCATTTTAAAGAGTCAAAATGTAAGTCATTTTAAAGAGTCATTTTAAAGAGTCATTTTAAAGAGTCATTTCAAAGAATCAAAATGTAAGTCAGTTTAAAGAGTCAAAATGTAAGTCATTTTAAAGAGTCATTTTAAAGAATCAAAATGTAAGTCAGTTTAAAGAGTCAAAATGTAAGTCATTTTAAAGATCCAAAATGTAAGTCATTTTAAAGATCCAAAATGTAAGTCATTTTAAAAATCCTAAATGTATGTCATTTTAAATATCCAAAATGTAAGTCATTTTAAAAATCCTAAATGTATGTCATTTTAAAAATCCTAAATGTATGTCATTTTAAAGAGTTAAAATGTTAGTCATTTTAAAGATTCAAAACGTCCGATTATGATATATGTAACATTCATCATTATGTAACATTTTATTACGTACCGTTAGTTTTTATTGTGCAGTACGCTATTCATCTACATGCCTCAACCCAACTCCAAACCATATATTATATTAGTAGCCTTTTTTATGCAATTTTTTGCTGTTAATGTAATGTATACCAAAATTGTCATCATCATGCATTGTTAAAAAACACTGTATAGGACGTAAAGACCAAAGGTCACATCGTCTTGAAAGAAGCCAATAAAATAATAATAATAATATTCAGTTATCTCCTAATATCTTAAAAACCGAAAAGTTTAACTATGCTTTAAACATGTATTTTCATTTTAAATGCCATAAAATGTAGGCTGTTTTTATTGTCGATATTTTTTGAGTAGAAAACTCATCCATTAAAAAATTCATTTAATTATATACTAGTAAAGGCGCAAAGTATTTTACAACTTTAGCCTAGGAAGTTAATATAAACAGGTAATTAAAAATATTGAGTTGATTGGTTTGTCTGTTTTAAACACGATACTGCCAAAATTCAAGTTCCTTCAATTTTTTGACATAATTTAAAGAGGCGAAAATTGGAAAGCTGCTCTAAATTGTCAAGCAATTAACAGTTATCTCCTGATATCTCAAAAACCGAAAAGTTTAATTATGCTTTAAACATGTATTTTCATTTTAAATGCAATGAAATGTAGGCTGTTTTTATTATCGACATTTTTTGAGTAGAAAATAAATCCATTGAATAACTAATAAAATTATATACTAGTAAAGGCGCAAAGTATTTTACAACTTTAGCCTAGGAAGTTAATATAAACAGCCAATCAAAAATATTGATTTGATTGGTTTGTCTTTTTTAAACACGATACTGCCAAAATTCAAGTTCCTACAATTTTTTGACATAATTTAAAGAGGCCAAAATTGGATAGCTGATCTAATTTTTCAAGCAATTATACAGTTATCTCCTAATATCTTAAAAACCGAAAAGTTTAATTATGCTTTGAACGTGTATTTTCATTTTAAATGCAATGAAACGTAGGCTGTTTTTATTATCGACGTTTTTTGAGTAGAAAATAAATCCATTAAATAACTAATAAAATTATATACTAGTAAAGGCGCAAAGTATTTTACAACTTTAGCCTAAGAAGTTAATATAAACAGCCAATCAAAAATATTGATTTGATTGGTTTGTCTGTTTTAAACACGATACTCCCAAAATTCAAGTTCCTTCAATTTTTTGACATAATTTAAAGAGGACAAAATTGGAAAGCTGCTCTAATTTGTCAAGCAATTATACAGTTATCTCCTGATATCTCAAAAACCGAAAAGTTTAATTATGCTTTAAACATGTATTTTCATTTTAAATGCTATAAAATGTAGGCTGTTTTTCTTATCGATATTTTTTGAGTAGAAAACTCATCCATTAAATAAGGAATAAAATTATATACTAGTAAAGGCGCAAAGTATTTTACAACTTTAGCCTAGGAAGTTAATATAAACAGCCAATCAAAAATATTGATTTGATTGGTTTGTCTTTTTTAAACACGATACTGCCAAACTTCAAGTTCCTTCAATTTTTTGACATAATTTAAAGAGGCCAAAATTAGAAAGCTGCTCTAAATTGTCAAGCAATTATACAGTTATCTCCTGATATCTCAAAAACCGAAAAGTTTAATTATGCTTTAAACATGTATTTTCATTTTAAATTCCATAAAATGTAGGCTGTTTTTATTATCGATATTTTTTGAGTAGAAAACTCATCCATTAAATAACTAATAAAATTATATACTAGTTTTGGCGCAAAGTATTTTACAACTTTAGCCTAGGAAGTTAATATAAACAGCCAATCAAAAATATTGATTTGATTGGTTTGTCTGTTTTAAACACGATACTCCCAAAATTCAAGTTCCTTCAATTTTTTGACATAATTTAAAGAGGCCAAAATTGGAAAGCTGCTCTAAATTGTCAAGCAATAATACAGTTATCTCCTGACATCTCAAAAACCGAAAAGTTTAATTGTGCTTTAAACATGTATTTTCATTTTAAATGCAATGAAATGTAGGCTGTTTTTATAATCGACGTTTTTTGAGTAGAAAATAAATTTATTAAATAACTAATAAAATTATATACTAGTAAAGGCGCAAAGTATTTTACAACTTTAGCCTAGGAAGTTAATATAAACAGCCAATCAAAAATATTGATTTGATTGGTTTGTCTTTTTTAAACACGATACTGCCAAAATTCAAGTTCCTACAATTTTTTGACATAATTTAAAGAGGCCAAAATTGGATAGCTGATCTAATTTTTCAAGCAATTATACAGTTATCTCCTAATATCTTAAAAACCGAAAAGTTTAATTATGCTTTGAACGTGTATTTTCATTTTAAATGCAATGAAATGTAGGCTGTTTTTATTATCGACGCTTTTTGAGTAGAAAATAAATCCATTAAATAACTTATAAAATTATATACTAGTAAAGGCGCAAAGTATTTTACAACTTTAGCCTAGGAAATTAATATAAACAGCCAATCAAAAATATTGGGTTGATTGGATTGTCTTTTTTAAACACGATACTGCCAAACTTCAAGTTCCTTCAATTTTTTGACATAATTTAAAGAGGCCAAAATTGGAAAGCTGCTCTAAATTTTTAAGCAATTATACAGTTATCTCCTAATATCTTAAAAACCGAAAGGTTTACCTATGCTTTAAACATGTATTTTCGTTTTAAATGCCATAAAATGTAGGCTGTTTTTATTATCGATATTTTTTGAGTAGAAAACTCATCCATTAAATAACTAATAAAATTATATACTAGTAAAGGCGCAAAGTATTTTACAACTTTAGCCTAAGAAGTTAATATAAACAGGTAATTAAAAATATTGATTTGATTGGTTTGTCTGTTTTAAACACGATACAGCCAAAATTCAAGTTCCTTCAATTTTTTGCCATATATTAAAGAGGCCAAAATTGAAAAGCTGCTCTAATTTGTCAAGTAATTATACAGTTATCTCTTAATATCTTAAAAACCGAAAAGTTTAACTATGCTTGAAACATGTATTTTCATTTTAAATGCTATAAAATGTAGGCTGTTTTTATTACCGATATTTTTTGAGTAGAAAATAAATCCATTAAATAACTAATAATATTATATACTAGTAAAGGCGCAAAGTATTTTACAACTTTAGCCTAAGAAGTTAATATAAACAGGTAATTAAAAATATTGAGTTGATTGGTTTGTCTGTTTTAAACACGATACTCCCAAAATTCAAGTTCCTTCAATTTTTTGACATAATTTAAAGAGGACAAAATTGGATAGCTGACCTAATTTTTCAAGCAATTATACAGTTATCTCCTAATATCTTAAAAACCGAAAAGTTTAACTATGCTTTAAACATGTATTTTCATTTTAAATGCAATGAAATGTAGGCTGTTTTTATTATCGACGTTTTTTGAGTAGAAAATAAACCCATTAAATAACTAATAAAATTATATACTAGTAAAGGCGCAAAGTATTTTACAACTTTAGCCTAGGAAGTTAATATGAACAGCCAATCAAAAATATTGATTTGATTGGTTTGTCTTTTTTAAACACGATACTGCCAAACTTCAAGTTCCTTCAATTTTTTGACATAATTTAAAGAGGCCAAAATTAGAAAGCTGCTCTAAATTGTCAAGCAATTATACAGTTATCTCCTGATATCTCAAAAACCGAAAAGTTTAATTATGCTTTATACATGTATTTTCATTTTAAATGCTATAAAATGTAGGCTGTTTTTCTTATCGATATTTTTTGAGTAGAAAACTCATCCATTAAATAAGTAATAAAATTATATACTAGTAAAGGCGCAAAGTATTTTACAACTTTAGCCTAGGAAGTTAATATAAACAGCCAATCAAAAATATTGATTTGATTGGTTTGTCTTTTTTAAACACGATACTGCCAAACTTCAAGTTCCTTCAATTTTTTGACATAATTTAAAGAGGCCAAAATTAGAAAGCTGCTCTAAATTGTCAAGCAATTATACAGTTATCTCCTGATATCTCAAAAACCGAAAAGTTTAATTATGCTTTAAACATGTATTTTCATTTTAAATTCCATAAAATGTAGGCTGTTTTTATTATCGATATTTTTTGAGTAGAAAACTCATCCATTAAATAACTAATAAAATTATATACTAGTATTGGGGCAAAGTATTTTACAACTTTAGCCTAGGAAGTTAATATAAACAGCCAATCAAAAATATTGATTTGATTGGTTTGTCTTTTTTAAACACGATACTGCCAAACTTCAAGTTCCTTCAATTTTTTGACATAATTTAAAGAGGCGAAAATTGGAAAGCTGCTCTAAATTGTCAAGCAATTAACAGTTATCTCCTGATATCTCAAAAACCGAAAAGTTTAATTATGCTTTAAACATGTATTTTCATTTTAAATGCAATGAAATGTAGGCTGTTTTTATTATCGACATTTTTTGAGTAGAAAATAAATCCATTAAATAACTAATAAAATTATATACTAGTAAAGGCGCAAAGTATTTTACAACTTTAGCCTAGGAAGTTAATATAAACAGCCAATCAAAAATATTGATTTGATTGGTTTGTCTTTTTTAAACACGATACTGCCAAAATTCAAGTTCCTACAATTTTTTGACATAATTTAAAGAGGCCAAAATTGGATAGCTGATCTAATTTTTCAAGCAATTATACAGTTATCTCCTAATATCTTAAAAACCGAAAAGTTTAATTATGCTTTGAACGTGTATTTTCATTTTAAATGCAATGAAATGTAGGCTGTTTTTATTATCGACGTTTTTTGAGTAGAAAATAAATCCATTAAATAACTAATAAAATTATATACTAGTATTGGCGCAAAGTATTTTACAACTTTAGCCTAAGAAGTTAATATAAACAGCCAATCAAAAATATTGATTTGATTGGTTTGTCTGTTTTAAACACGATACTCCCAAAATTCAAGTTCCTTCAATTTTTTGACATAATTTAAAGAGGACAAAATTGGAAAGCTGCTCTAATTTGTCAAGCAATTATACAGTTATCTCCTAATATCTTAAAAAAAGAAAAGTTTAACTATGCTTTAAACATGTATTTTAATTTTAAATTCCATAAAATGTAGGCTGTTTTTATTATCGATATTTTTTGAGTAGAAAACTCATCCATTAAATAACTAATAAAATTATATACTAGTAAAGGCGCAAAGTATTTTACAACTTTAGCCTTAGAAGTTAATATAAACAGGTAATTAAAAATATTGATTTGATTGGTTTGTCTGTTTTAAACACGATACTCCCAAAATTCAAGTTCCTTCAATTTTTTGACATAATTTAAAGAGGCCAAAATTGGAAAGCTGCTCTAAATTGTCAAGCAATAATACAGTTATCTCCTGATATCTCAAAAACCGAAAAGTTTAATTGTGCTTTAAACATGTATTTTCATTTTAAATGCAATGAAATGTAGGCTGTTTTTATTATCGACGTTTTTTGAGTAGAAAATAAATTTATTAAATAACTAATAAAATTATATACTAGTAAAAGCGCAAAGTATTTTACAACTTTAGCCTAGGAAGTTAATATAAACAGCCAATCAAAAATATTGATTTGATTGATTTGTCTTTTTTAAACACGATACTGCCAAAATTCAAGTTCCTACAATTTTTTGACATAATTTAAAAAGACCAAAATTGGAAAGCTGCTCTAAATTGTCAAGCAATTAACAGTTATCTCCTGATATCTCAAAAACCGAAAAGTTTAATTATGCTTTAAACATGTATTTTCATTTTAAATGCAATGAAATGTAGGCTGTTTTTATTATCGACGTTTTTTGAGTAGAAAATAAATCCATTAAATAACTAATAAAATTATATACTAGTAAAGGCGCAAAGTATTTTACAACTTTAGCCTAGGAAGTTAATATAAACAGCCAATCAAAAATATTGATTTGATTGGTTTGTCTTTTTTAAACACGATACTGCCAAACTTCAAGTTCCTTCAATTTTTTGACATAATTTAAAGAGGACAAAATTAGATAGCTGCTATAAATTGTCAAGCAATTATACAGTTATCTCCTGATATCTCAAAAACCGAAAAGTTTAATTATGCTTTAAACATGTATTTTCATTTTAAATTCCATAAAATGTAGGCTGTTTTTATTATCGATATTTTTTGAGTAGAAAACTCATCCATTAAATAACTAATAAAATTATATACTAGTATTGGCGCAAAGTATTTTACAACTTTAGCCTAGGAAGTTAATATAAACAGCCAATCAAAAAAATTAAATTGATTGGTTTGTCTTTTTTAAACACGATACTGCCAAAATTCAAGTTCCTTCAATTTTTTGACATAATTTAAAGAGGCCAAAATTGGATAGCTGATCTAATTTTTTAAGCAATTATGCAGTTATCTCCTAATATCTTAAAAACCGAAAAGTTTACCTATGCTTTAAACATGTATTTTCATTTTAAATGCAATGAAATGTAGGCTGTTTTTATTATCGACGTTTTTTGAGTAGAAAATAAATCCATTAAATAACTAATAAAATTATATACTAGTATTGGCGCAAAGTATTTTACAACTTTAGCCTAAGAAGTTAATATAAACAGCCAATCAAAAATATTGATTTGATTGGTTTGTCTGTTTTAAACACGATACTCCCAAAATTCAAGTTCCTTCAATTTTTTGACATAATTTAAAGAGGACAAAATTGGAAAGCTGCTCTAATTTGTCAAGCAATTATACAGTTATCTCCTAATATCTTAAAAAAAGAAAAGTTTAACTATGCTTTAAACATGTATTTTAATTTTAAATTCCATAAAATGTAGGCTGTTTTTATTATCGATATTTTTTGAGTAGAAAACTCATCCATTAAATAACTAATAAAATTATATACTAGTAAAGGCGCAAAGTATTTTACAACTTTAGCCTTAGAAGTTAATATAAACAGGTAATTAAAAATATTGATTTGATTGGTTTGTCTGTTTTAAACACGATACTCCCAAAATTCAAGTTCCTTCAATTTTTTGACATAATTTAAAGAGGCCAAAATTGGAAAGCTGCTCTAAATTGTCAAGCAATAATACAGTTATCTCCTGATATCTCAAAAACCGAAAAGTTTAATTGTGCTTTAAACATGTATTTTCATTTTAAATGCAATGAAATGTAGGCTGTTTTTATTATCGACGTTTTTTGAGTAGAAAATAAATTTATTAAATAACTAATAAAATTATATACTAGTAAAGGCGCAAAGTATTTTACAACTTTAGCCTAGGAAGTTAATATAAACAGCCAATCAAAAATATTGATTTGATTGATTTGTCTTTTTTAAACACGATACTGCCAAAATTCAAGTTCCTACAATTTTTTGACATAATTTAAAAAGACCAAAATTGGAAAGCTGCTCTAAATTGTCAAGCAATTAACAGTTATCTCCTGATATCTCAAAAACCGAAAAGTTTAATTATGCTTTAAACATGTATTTTCATTTTAAATGCAATGAAATGTAGGCTGTTTTTATTATCGACGTTTTTTGAGTAGAAAATAAATCCATTAAATAACTAATAAAATTATATACTAGTAAAGGCGCAAAGTATTTTACAACTTTAGCCTAGGAAGTTAATATAAACAGCCAATCAAAAATATTGATTTGATTGGTTTGTCTTTTTTAAACACGATACTGCCAAACTTCAAGTTCCTTCAATTTTTTGACATAATTTAAAGAGGCCAAAATTAGATAGCTGCTCTAAATTGTCAAGCAATTATACAGTTATCTCCTGATATCTCAAAAACCGAAAAGTTTAATTATGCTTTAAACATGTATTTTCATTTTAAATTCCATAAAATGTAGGCTGTTTTTATTATCGATATTTTTTGAGTAGAAAACTCATCCATTAAATAACTAATAAAATTATATACTAGTATTGGCGCAAAGTATTTTACAACTTTAGCCTAGGAAGTTAATATAAACAGCCAATCAAAAAAATTAAATTGATTGGTTTGTCTTTTTTAAACACGATACTGCCAAAATTCAAGTTCCTTCAATTTTTTGACATAATTTAAAGAGGCCAAAATTGGATAGCTGATCTAATTTTTTAAGCAATTATGCAGTTATCTCCTAATATCTTAAAAACCGAAAAGTTTACCTATGCTTTAAACATGTATTTTCATTTTAAATGCAATGAAATGTAGGCTGTTTTTATTATCGACGTTTTTTGAGTAGAAAATAAATCCATTAAATAACTAATAAAATTATATGCTAGTAAAGGCGCAAAGTATTTTACAACTTTAGCCTAGGAAGTTAATATAAACAGCCAATCAAAAATATTGATTTGATTGGTTTGTCTTTTTTAAACACGATACTGCCAAACTTCAAGTTCCTTCAATTTTTTGACATAATTTAAAGAGGCCAAAATTAGATAGCTGCTCTAAATTGTCAAGCAATTATACAGTTATCTCCTGATATCTCAAAAACCGAAAAGTTTAATTATGCTTTAAACATGTATTTTCATTTTAAATTCCATAAAATGTAGGCTGTTTTTATTATCGATATTTTTTGAGTAGAAAACTCATCCATTAAATAACTAATAAAATTATATACTAGTATTGGCGCAAAGTATTTTACAACTTTAGCCTAGGAAGTTAATATAAACAGCCAATCAAAAATATTGATTTGATTGGTTTGTCTGTTTTAAACACGATACTGCCAAAATTCAAGTTCCTTCAATTTTTTGACATAATTTAAAAAGACCAAAATTGGAAAGCTGCTCTAAATTGTCAAGCAATTAACAGTTATCTCCTGATATCTCAAAAACCGAAAAGTTTAATTATGCTTTAAACATGTATTTTCATTTTAAATGCAATGAAATGTAGGCTGTTTTTATTATCGACGTTTTTTGAGTAGAAAATAAATCCATTAAATAACTAATAAAATTATATCCTAGTAAAGGCGCAAAGTATTTTGGTATGGTATGGTATGGTATGGTTTTATTGACAAATTTGAATAACCGTTACAATACAAGGATTATAAAAGTTTTCTCCCATCGTTGTCACTATACTACTGATTATTAAAAAAAAAAAATACTTAATTACTTACTCATATAATATTACTTAGAAATATAGCTTAACATAGTGGTTCATTTAGTCAGTGAATTTAACAATAGGTGTAGATAAACATTAAATACTCATTAGTGCTTAGTTATGCAAGTTTTAGCATTATAAATTGTAATAGTTTGATTTTGCTGCATGTCGATTGCTTACAATATGTTGTCTTATTTGTTTATCAAATATAGTGTACGTTTCACTTTTCTGTATATTATTAGGTAATAGGTTCCACATATAGGCACTTCTGTAATGGAAACCTTTTCGACCATATTCAGTTTTTAATTTAGGAATCACCAGATTATACGAACTACGTAGTGCTCTTGAAATATTACTAGTATCCTGCTTTACATAGTCTATATTTATTTCATTCTTTAGAGCAGATTGTTCAGAAATTACATGCTTATATATAAATAGCAAAGTGTTTAAATTACACTTTTCCTTAAATGTCATTAAATTTGACATTTCTAGTGCATCATTCAGTTGTTCTGAATTTCGTAAAACATATTTACCTGAGATGCATTTAGCTAATTTTGTTATAATTCCATCAATTTTACTTAGCTTAGTGGCACACACTTTTCCCCATATTGGTAAACAATAGTCTAGTACAGATATAATTAACGAGTTGATAAACATTTTTGTCTGATCTGCAGCAAAAAATTTTTTATATTTAAATACAAGTTTAGTTCTAGACTTCATTTTTGCTATTACAACATCTACATGTGCATGCCAATTCATCTGATCATCTAGGGTCACACCTAAATACACAAATGTGCTGACCTGTTCTATAATATTACCATTAATACTTATATTAATTTGTCCTTGTTTTGTCATATTTGTAGGATAAAAAATCATGTATTTCGTTTTATCAATATTAAGTTCTAGTCCATTATTATTACCCCATGCAATAATTGCATTTAGATCTATTTGAACAAATGCTTCTGCTTCTTTTACATTTTTTGAAGAAAAATAAAGGGCACAGTCATCAGCATAAAGTGTACATTTGCAAAATATTGGCACATTGGGTAAGTCATTAATGTATATACTAAATAATAGTCCCGATAGACAACTTCCCTGTGGAGTCCCACGGGTCATGGTTTTGCTGTCAGAATAAGTATTTTCAAGCTTTACCTTCATACTGCGGTCCGTTAGATATGACAAAATAATTCTTTGGGTGTCGCCTCCAATCCCTACACTTCTTAGCTTATCATTAAAATTACTTTTAAATATCCCGTCGAATGCACGCTTATAATCTAAAAAAACAACAACTGTACACTGACGTTTTTCTCCTGCAGTGAAAATGTCATTGGTAACTCGGGCGACAGCTGTAAAAGTAGAATATCCTCTTCTGAAACCGTGTTGGCATCTCGAAAGTGTATCAGCAAGTTGTATTCTCCTTTTTAAAACACTATACAACACTTTCTCATATATTTTTGACACTGAACATAAAATTGAGATGGGTCTATAGTTATTAGGGTTTGACTTTTCTCCTTTGCCTTTATAAAGTGGTAAAACAATAGCTTCTTTATATAATTTCGGGTACGAGTTTTCGGTAATGGATCGGTTAATTAGTTTTGTAAGTATTGGTGCTATTTCTTCCGCAATTAGCTTCAGAAAAGTGGCTGGAATACCATCAATGCCTGCTGGTTTGTTACATGGGTTGTTTCGAATTGCTTCTAATACTGTTTTCACATCCACTTCCAATGCACTAATACATAGATCGGGTAGAACATTTAGAAAACTTTCATTTCCATTGTAAGTTGGTACCTTGTTAGAATTATTATCGGGTACTATAAATGAAGAGCACAGGATATTGCATATTTCTTTTGTGTCTGTAATTTTCTCATTGGTATTGTTGTTTAAAAATGGAATCTTAATTTTACAACTTTAGCCTAGGAAGTTAATATAAACAGCCAATCAAAAATATTGATTTGATTGGTTTGTCTTTTTTAAACACGATACTGCCAAACTTCAAGTTCCTTCAATTTTTTGACATAATTTAAAGAGGCCAAAATTGGAAAGCTGCTCTAAATTGTCAAGCAATTAACAGTTATCTCCTGATATCTCAAAAACCGAAAAGTTTAATTATGCTTTAAACATGTATTTTCATTTTAAATGCAATGAAATGTAGGCTGTTTTTATTATCGACATTTTTTGAGTAGAAAATAAATCCATTAAATAACTAATAAAATTATATACTAGTATTGGCGCAAAGTATTTTACAACTTTAGCCTAGGAAGTTAATATAAACAGCCAATCAAAAATATTGATTTGATTGGTTTGTCTTTTTTAAACACGATACTGCCAAAATTCAAGTTCCTACAATTTTTTGACATAATTTAAAGAGGCCAAAATTGGATAGCTGATCTAATTTTTCAAGCAATTATACAGTTATCTCCTAATATCTTAAAAACCGAAAAGTTTAATTATGCTTTGAACGTGTATTTTCATTTTAAATGCAATGAAATGTAGGCTGTTTTTATTATCGACGCTTTTTGAGTAGAAAATAAATCCATTAAATAACTTATAAAATTATATACTAGTAAAGGCGCAAAGTATTTTACAACTTTAGCCTAGGAAGTTAATATAAACAGCCTATCAAAAATATTGGTTTGATTGGTTTGTCTTTTTTAAACACGATACTGCCAAACTTCAAGTTCCTTCAATTTTTTGACATAATTTAAAGAGGCCAAAATTGGAAAGCTGCTCTAAATTTTTAAGCAATTATACAGTTATCTCCTAATATCTTAAAAACCGAAAAGTTTACCTATGCTTTAAACATGTATTTTCGTTTTAAATGCCATAAAATGTAGTCTGTTTTTATTATCGATATTTTTTGAGTAGAAAACTCATCCATTAAATAACTAATAAAATTATATACTAGTAAAGGCGCAAAGTATTTTACAACTTTAGCCTAAGAAGTTAATATAAACAGGTAATTAAAAATATTGATTTGATTGGTTTGTCTGTTTTAAACACGATACAGCCAAAATTCAAGTTCCTTCAATTTTTTGCCATATATTAAAGAGGCCAAAATTGAAAAGCTGCTCTAATTTGTCAAGTAATTATACAGTTATCTCTTAATATCTTAAAAACCGAAAAGTTTAACTATGCTTGAAACATGTATTTTCATTTTAAATGCTATAAAATGTAGGCTGTTTTTATTATCGATATTTTTTGAGTAGAAAACTCATCCATTAAATAACTAATAAAATTATATACTAGTAAAGGCGCAAAGTATTTTCCAACTTTAGCCTAAGAAGTTAATATAAACAGGTAATTAAAAATATTGAGTTGATTGGTTTGTCTGTTTTAAACACGATACTCCCAAAATTCAAGTTCCTTCAATTTTTTGACATAATTTAAAGAGGACAAAATTGGATAGCTGATCTAATTTTTCAAGCAATTATACAGTTATCTCCTAATATCTTAAAAACCGAAAAGTTTAACTATGCTTTAAACATGTATTTTCATTTTAAATGCCATAAAATGTAGGCTGTTTTTATTGTCGATATTTTTTGAGTAGAAAACTCATCCATTAAAAAATTTATAAAATTATATACTAGTAAAGGCGCAAAGTATTTTACAACTTTAGCCTAAGAAGTTAATATAAACAGCCAATCAAAAATATTGATTTGATTGGTTTGTCTTTTTTAAACACGATACTGCCAAACTTCAAGTTCCTTCAATTTTTTGACATAATTTAAAGAGGCCAAAATTAGAAAGCTGCTCTAAATTGTCAAGCAATTATACAGTTATCTCCTGATATCTCAAAAACCGAAAAGTTTAATTATGCCTTAAACATGTATTTTCATTTTAAATTCCATGAAATGTAGGCTGTTTTTATTATCGATATTTTTTGAGTAGAAAACTCATCCATTAAATAACTAATAAAATTATATACTAGTATTGGCGCAAAGTATTTTACAACTTTAGCCTAGGAAGTTAATATAAACAGCCAATCAAAAATATTGATTTGATTGGTTTGTCTGTTTTAAACACGATACTGCCAAAATTCAAGTTCCTTCAATTTTTTGACATAATTTAAAAAGACCAAAATTGGAAAGCTGCTCTAAATTGTCAAGCAATTATTAGTTATCTCCTGATATCTCAAAAACCGAAAAGTTTAATTATGCTTTAAACATGTATTTTCATTTTAAATGCAATGAAATGTAGGCTGTTTTTATTATCGACGTTTTTTGAGTAGAAAATAAATCCATTAAATAACTAATAAAATTATATCCTAGTAAAGGCGCAAAGTATTTTACAACTTTAGCCTAGGAAGTTAATATAAACAGCCAATCAAAAATATTGATTTGATTGGTTTGTCTTTTTTAAACACGATACTGCCAAACTTCTAGTTCCTTCAATTTTTTGACATAATTTAAAGAGGCCAAAATTAGAAAGCTGCTCTAAATTGTCAAGCAATTATACAGTTATCTCCTGATATCTCAAAAACCGAAAAAGTTTAATTATGCCTTAAACATGTATTTTCATTTTAAATTCCATAAAATGTAGGCTGTTTTTATTATCGATATTTTTTGAGTAGAAAACTCATCCATTAAATAACTAATAAAATTATATACTAGTATTGGCGCAAAGTATTTTACAACTTTAGCCTAGGAGGTTAATATAAACAGCCAATCAAAAATATTGATTTGATTGGTTTGTCTTTTTTAAACACGATACTGCCAAAATTCAAGTTCCTTCAATTTTTTGCCATATATTAAAGAGGCCAAAATTGAAAAGCTGCTCTAATTTGTCAAGTAATTATACAGTTATCTCTTAATATCTTA
This sequence comes from Tomocerus qinae, assembly GCA_020055645.1. Lineage (NCBI taxonomy): Eukaryota > Metazoa > Arthropoda > Collembola > Entomobryomorpha > Tomoceridae > Tomocerus > Tomocerus qinae. The sequence goes on along the minus strand of JAECZT010000047.1, from coordinate 15,796 downwards.
AAAACCGAAAAGTTTAACTATGCTTGAAACATGTATTTTCATTTTAAATGCTATAAAATGTAGGCTGTTTTTATTATCGATATTTTTTGAGTAGAAAACTCATCCATTAAATAACTAATAAAATTATATACTAGTAAAGGCGCAAAGTATTTTCCAACTTTAGCCTAAGAAGTTAATATAAACAGGTAATTAAAAATATTGAGTTGATTGGTTTGTCTGTTTTAAACACGATACTCCCAAAATTCAAGTTCCTTCAATTTTTTGACATAATTTAAAGAGGACAAAATTGGATAGCTGATCTAATTTTTCAAGCAATTATACAGTTATCTCCTAATATCTTAAAAACCGAAAAGTTTAACTATGCTTTAAACATGTATTTTCATTTTAAATGCCATAAAATGTAGGCTGTTTTTATTGTCGATATTTTTTGAGTAGAAAACTCATCCATTAAAAAATTTATAAAATTATATACTAGTAAAGGCGCAAAGTATTTTACAACTTTAGCCTAAGAAGTTAATATAAACAGCCAATCAAAAATATTGATTTGATTGGTTTGTCTTTTTTAAACACGATACTGCCAAACTTCAAGTTCCTTCAATTTTTTGACATAATTTAAAGAGGCCAAAATTAGAAAGCTGCTCTAAATTGTCAAGCAATTATACAGTTATCTCCTGATATCTCAAAAACCGAAAAGTTTAATTATGCCTTAAACATGTATTTTCATTTTAAATTCCATGAAATGTAGGCTGTTTTTATTATCGATATTTTTTGAGTAGAAAACTCATCCATTAAATAACTAATAAAATTATATACTAGTATTGGCGCAAAGTATTTTACAACTTTAGCCTAGGAAGTTAATATAAACAGCCAATCAAAAATATTGATTTGATTGGTTTGTCTGTTTTAAACACGATACTGCCAAAATTCAAGTTCCTTCAATTTTTTGACATAATTTAAAAAGACCAAAATTGGAAAGCTGCTCTAAATTGTCAAGCAATTATTAGTTATCTCCTGATATCTCAAAAACCGAAAAGTTTAATTATGCTTTAAACATGTATTTTCATTTTAAATGCAATGAAATGTAGGCTGTTTTTATTATCGACGTTTTTTGAGTAGAAAATAAATCCATTAAATAACTAATAAAATTATATCCTAGTAAAGGCGCAAAGTATTTTACAACTTTAGCCTAGGAAGTTAATATAAACAGCCAATCAAAAATATTGATTTGATTGGTTTGTCTTTTTTAAACACGATACTGCCAAACTTCTAGTTCCTTCAATTTTTTGACATAATTTAAAGAGGCCAAAATTAGAAAGCTGCTCTAAATTGTCAAGCAATTATACAGTTATCTCCTGATATCTCAAAAACCGAAAAGTTTAATTATGCCTTAAACATGTATTTTCATTTTAAATTCCATAAAATGTAGGCTGTTTTTATTATCGATATTTTTTGAGTAGAAAACTCATCCATTAAATAACTAATAAAATTATATACTAGTATTGGCGCAAAGTATTTTACAACTTTAGCCTAGGAGGTTAATATAAACAGCCAATCAAAAATATTGATTTGATTGGTTTGTCTTTTTTAAACACGATACTGCCAAAATTCAAGTTCCTTCAATTTTTTGCCATATATTAAAGAGGCCAAAATTGAAAAGCTGCTCTAATTTGTCAAGTAATTATACAGTTATCTCTTAATATCTTAAAAACCGAAAAGTTTAACTATGCTTGAAACATGTATTTTCATTTTAAATGCTATAAAATGTAGGCTGTTTTTATTATCGATATTTTTTGAATAGAAAACTCATCCATTAAATAACTAATAAAATTATATACTAGTAAAGGCGCAAAGTATTTTCCAACTTTAGCCTAAGAAGTTAATATAAACAGGTAATTAAAAATATTGAGTTGATTGGTTTGTCTGTTTTAAACACGATACTCCCAAAATTCAAGTTCCTTCAATTTTTTGACATAATTTAAAGAGGACAAAATTGGATAGCTGATCTAATTTTTCAAGCAATTATACAGTTATCTCCTAATATCTTAAAAACCGAAAAGTTTAACTATGCTTTAAACATGTATTTTCATTTTAAATGCCATAAAATGTAGGCTGTTTTTATTGTCGATATTTTTTGAGTAGAAAACTCATCCATTAAAAAATTTATAAAATTATATACTAGTAAAGGCGCAAAGTATTTTACAACTTTAGCCTAAGAAGTTAATATAAACAGCCAATCAAAAATATTGATTTGATTGGTTTGTCTTTTAAACACGATACTGCCAAACTTCAAGTTCCTTCAATTTTTTGACATAATTTAAAGAGGCCAAAATTAGAAAGCTGCTCTAAATTGTCAAGCAATTATACAGTTATCTCCTGATATCTCAAAAACCGAAAAGTTTAATTATGCCTTAAACATGTATTTTCATTTTAAATTCCATGAAATGTAGGCTGTTTTTATTATCGATATTTTTTGAGTAGAAAACTCATCCATTAAATAACTAATAAAATTATATACTAGTATTGGCGCAAAGTATTTTACAACTTTAGCCTAGGAAGTTAATATAAACAGCCAATCAAAAATATTGATTTGATTGGTTTGTCTGTTTTAAACACGATACTGCCAAAATTCAAGTTCCTTCAATTTTTTGACATAATTTAAAAAGACCAAAATTGGAAAGCTGCTCTAAATTGTCAAGCAATTATTAGTTATCTCCTGATATCTCAAAAACCGAAAAGTTTAATTATGCTTTAAACATGTATTTTCATTTTAAATGCAATGAAATGTAGGCTGTTTTTATTATCGACGTTTTTTGAGTAGAAAATAAATCCATTAAATAACTAATAAAATTATATCCTAGTAAAGGCGCAAAGTATTTTACAACTTTAGCCTAGGAAGTTAATATAAACAGCCAATCAAAAATATTGATTTGATTGGTTTGTCTTTTAAACACGATACTGCCAAACTTCTAGTTCCTTCAATTTTTTGACATAATTTAAAGAGGCCAAAATTAGAAAGCTGCTCTAAATTGTCAAGCAATTATACAGTTATCTCCTGATATCTCAAAAACCGAAAAGTTTAATTATGCCTTAAACATGTATTTTCATTTTAAATTCCATAAAATGTAGGCTGTTTTTATTATCGATATTTTTTGAGTAGAAAACTCATCCATTAAATAACTAATAAAATTATATACTAGTATTGGCGCAAAGTATTTTACAACTTTAGCCTAGGAGGTTAATATAAACAGCCAATCAAAAATATTGATTTGATTGGTTTGTCTTTTTTAAACACGATACTGCCAAAATTCAAGTTCCTTCAATTTTTTGACATAATTTAAAGAGGCGAAAATTGGAAAGCTGCTCTAAATTGTCAAGCAATTAACAGTTATCTCCTGATATCTCAAAAACCGAAAAGTTTAATTATGCTTTAAACATGTATTTTCATTTTAAATGCAATGAAATGTAGGCTGTTTTTATTATCGACATTTTTTGAGTAGAAAATAAATCCATTAAATAACTAATAAAATTATATACTAGTAAAGGCGCAAAGTATTTTACAACTTTAGCCTAGGAAGTTAATATAAACAGCCAATCAAAAATATTGATTTGATTGGTTTGTCTTTTTTAAACACGATACTGCCAAAATTCAAGCTCCTACAATTTTTTGACATAATTTAAAGAGGCCAAAATTGGATAGCTGATCTAATTTTTCATGCAATTATACAGTTATCTCCTAATATCTTAAAAACCGAAAAGTTTAATTATGCTTTGAACGTGTATTTTCATTTTAAATGCAATGAAATGTAGGCTGTTTTTATTATCGACGCTTTTTGAGTAGAAAATAAATCCATTAAATAACTAATAAAATTATATCCTAGTAAAGGCGCAAAGTATTTTACAACTTTAGCCTAGGAAGTTAATATAAACAGCCAATCAAAAATATTGATTTGATTGGTTTGTCTTTTTTAAACACGATACTGCCAAACTTCTAGTTCCTTCAATTTTTTGACATAATTTAAAGAGGCCAAAATTAGAAAGCTGCTCTAAATTGTCAAGCAATTATACAGTTATCTCCTGATATCTCAAAAACCGAAAAGTTTAATTATGCCTTAAACATGTATTTTCATTTTAAATTCCATAAAATGTAGGCTGTTTTTATTATCGATATTTTTTGAGTAGAAAACTCATCCATTAAATAACTAATAAAATTATATACTAGTATTGGCGCAAAGTATTTTACAACTTTAGCCTAGGAGGTTAATATAAACAGCCAATCAAAAATATTGATTTGATTGGTTTGTCTTTTTTAAACACGATACTGCCAAAATTCAAGTTCCTTCAATTTTTTGACATAATTTAAAGAGGCGAAAATTGGAAAGCTGCTCTAAATTGTCAAGCAATTAACAGTTATCTCCTGATATCTCAAAAACCGAAAAGTTTAATTATGCTTTAAACATGTATTTTCATTTTAAATGCAATGAAATGTAGGCTGTTTTTATTATCGACATTTTTTGAGTAGAAAATAAATCCATTAAATAACTAATAAAATTATATACTAGTAAAGGCGCAAAGTATTTTACAACTTTAGCCTAGGAAGTTAATATAAACAGCCAATCAAAAATATTGATTTGATTGGTTTGTCTTTTTTAAACACGATACTGCCAAAATTCAAGTTCCTACAATTTTTTGACATAATTTAAAGAGGCCAAAATTGGATAGCTGATCTAATTTTTCATGCAATTATACAGTTATCTCCTAATATCTTAAAAACCGAAAAGTTTAATTATGCTTTGAACGTGTATTTTCATTTTAAATGCAATGAAATGTAGGCTGTTTTTATTATCGACGCTTTTTGAGTAGAAAATAAATCCATTAAATAACTTATAAAATTATATACTAGTAAAGGCGCAAAGTATTTTACAACTTTAGCCTAGGAAGTTAATATAAACAGCCAATCAAAAATATTGGTTTGATTGGTTTGTCTTTTTTAAACACGATACTGCCAAACTTCAAGTTCCTTCAATTTTTTGACATAATTTAAAGAGGCCAAAATTAGAAAGCTGTTTTAAATTGTCAAGCAATTATACAGTTATCTCCTGATATCTCAAAAACCGAAAAGTTTAATTATGCTTTAAACATGTATTTTCATTTTAAATTCCATAAAATGTAGGCTGTTTTTATTATCGATATATTATCGATATATATAACCCATTAAATAGCTAATAAAATTATATACTAGTAAAGGCGCAAAGTATTTTCCATTTTTAGCCTAAGAAGTTAATATAAACAGGTAATTAAAAATATTGATTTGATTGGTTTGTCTGTTTTAAGCACGATACTCCCAAAATTCAAGTTCCTTCAATTTTTTGACATAATTTAAAGAGGACAAAATTGGAAAGCTGCTCTAATTTGTCAAGCAATTATACAGTTATCTCTTAACATCTTTAAAACCGAAAAGTTTAACTATGCTTGAAACATGTATTTTCATTTTAAATGCTATAAAATGTAGGCTGTTTTTATTATCGATATTTTTTGAGTAGAAAACTCATCCATTAAATAACTAATAAAATTAAATACTAGTAAAGGCGCAAAGTATTTTCCAACTTTAGCCTAAGAAGTTAATATAATTTGATTGGTTTGTCTTTTTTAAACACGATACTGCCAAACTTCAAGTTCCTTCAATTTTTTGACATAATTTAAAGAGGCCAAAATTAGAAAGCTGCTCTAAATTGTCAAGCAATTATACAGTTATCTCCTGATATCTCAAAAACCGAAAAGTTTAATTATGCTTTAAACATGTATTTTCATTTTAAATTCCATAAAATGTAGGCTGTTTTTATTATCGATATATTATCGATATATATAACCCATTAAATAACTAATAAAATTATATACTAGTAAAGGCGCAAAGTATTTTCCATTTTTAGCCTAAGAAGTTAATATAAACAGGTAATTAAAAATATTGATTTGATTGGTTTGTCTGTTTTAAGCACGATACTCCCAAAATTCAAGTTCCTTCAATTTTTTGACATAATTTAAAGAGGACAAAATTGGAAAGCTGCTCTAATTTGTCAAGCAATTATACAGTTATCTCTTAACATCTTTAAAACCGAAAAGTTTAACTATGCTTGAAACATGTATTTTCATTTTAAATGCTATAAAATGTAGGCTGTTTTTATTATCGATATTTTTTGAGTAGAAAACTCATCCATTAAATAAGTAATAAAATTATATACTAGTAAAGGCGCAAAGTATTTTACAACTTTAGCCTAGGAAGTTAATATAAACAGCCAATCAAAAATATTGATTTGATTGGTTTGTCTTTTTTAAACACGATACTGCCAAACTTCAAGTTCCTTCAATTTTTTGACATAATTTAAAGAGGCCAAAATTAGAAAGCTGCTCTAAATTGTCAAGCAATTATACAGTTATCTCCTAATATCTTAAAAACCGAAACGTTTAACTATGCTTTAAACATGTATTTTCATTTTAAATGCCATAAAATGTAGGCTGTTTTTATTGTCGATATATTATCGATATATATAACCCATTAAATAACTAATAAAATTATATACTAGTAAAGGCGCAAAGTATTTTCCATTTTTAGCCTAAGAAGTTAATATAAACAGGTAATTAAAAATATTAATTTGATTGGTTTGTCTTTTTTAAACACGATACTGCCAAAATTCAAGTTCCTTCAATTTTTTGACATAATTTAAAGAGGCCAAAATTAGAAAGCTGCTCTAAATTGTCAAGCAATTATACAGTTATCTCCTGATATCTCAAAAACCGAAAAGTTTAATTATGCTTTAAACATGTATTTTCATTTTAAATTCCATAAAATGTAGGCTGTTTTTATTATCGATATATTATCGATATATATAACCCATTAAATAACTAATAAAATTATATACTAGTAAAGGCGCAAAGTATTTTCCATTTTTAGCCTAAGAAGTTAATATAAACAGGTAATTAAAAATATTGATTTGATTGGTTTGTCTGTTTTAAGCACGATACTCCCAAAATTCAAGTTCCTTCAATTTTTTGACATAATTTAAAGAGGACAAAATTGGAAAGCTGCTCTAATTTGTCAAGCAATTATACAGTTATCTCTTAACATCTTTAAAACCGAAAAGTTTAACTATGCTTGAAACATGTATTTTCATTTTAAATGCTATAAAATGTAGGCTGTTTTTATTATCGATATTTTTTGAGTAGAAAACTCATCCATTAAATAACTAATAAAATTAAATACTAGTAAAAGCGCAAAGTATATTCCAACTTTAGCCTAAGAAGTTAATATAATTTGATTGGTTTGTCTTTTTTAAACACGATACTGCCAAACTTCAAGTTCCTTCAATTTTTTGACATAATTTAAAGAGGCCAAAATTAGAAAGCTGCTCTAAATTGTCAAGCAATTATACAGTTATCTCCTGATATCTCAAAAACCGAAAAGTTTAATTATGCTTTAAACATGTATTTTCATTTTAAATTCCATAAAATGTAGGCTGTTTTTATTATCGATATATTATCGATATATATAACCCATTAAATAACTAATAAAATTATATACTAGTAAAGGCGCAAAGTATTTTCCATTTTTAGCCTAAGAAGTTAATATAAACAGGTAATTAAAAATATTGAGTTGATTGGTTTGTCTGTTTTAAACACGATACTCCCAAAATTCAAGTTCCTTCAATTTTTTGACATAATTTAAAGAGGACAAAATTGGATAGCTGATCTAATTTTTCAAGCAATTATACAGTTATCTCCTAATATCTTAAAAACCGAAACGTTTAACTATGCTTTAAACATGTATTTTCATTTTAAATGCCATAAAATGTAGGCTGTTTTTATTGTCGATGTTTTTTGAGTAGAAAACTCATCCATTAAATAACTAATAAAATTATATCCTAGTAAAGGTGCAAAGTATTTTACAACTTTAGCCTAGGAAGTTAATATAAACAGCCAATCAAAAATATTGATTTGATTGGTTTGTCTTTTTTAACACGATACTGCCAAAATTCAAGTTCCTTTAATTTTTTGACATAATTTAAAAAGGTTAAAATTAGAAAGCTGCTCTAATTTTTCAAGTAATTATACAGTTATCTCTGAATATCTTAAAAACCGAAACGTTTAACTATGCTTTAAACATGTATTTTCATTTTAAATGCCATAAAATGTAGGCTGTTTTTATTGTCGATATTCTTTGAGTAGAAAACTCATCCATTAAATAACTAATAAAATTATATCCTAGTAAAGGTGCAAAGTATTTTACAACTTTAGCCTAGGAAGTTAATATAAACAGCCAATCAAAAATATTGATTTGATTGGTTTGTCTTTTTTAACACGATACTGCCAAAATTCAAGTTCCTTTAATTTTTTGACATAATTTAAAAAGGTTAAAATTAGAAAGCTGCTCTAATTTTTCAAGTAATTATACAGTTATCTCTGAATATCTTAAAAACCGAAACGTTTAACTATGCTTTAAACATGTATTTTCATTTTAAATGCCATAAAATGTAGGCTGTTTTTATTATCGATATTTTTTAAACGGGAAACTGATCCATTAAATAACTAATAAAATTATATACTAGTAAAGGCGCAAAGTATTTTACAACTTTAGCCTAGGAAGTTAATATAAACAGCCAATCAAAAATATTGATTTGATTGGTTTGTCTTTTTTAAACACGATACTGCCAAAATTCAAGTTCCTACAATTTTTTGACATAATTTAAAGAGGCCAAAATTGGATAGCTGATCTAATTTTTCAAGCAATTATACAGTTATCTCTGAATATCTTAAAAACCGAAATGTTTAACTATGCTTTAAACATGTATTTTCGGTTTAAATTCCATAAAATGTAGGCTGTTTTTATTATCGACGTTTTTTGAGTAGAAAACTCATCCATTAAATAACTAATAAAATTATATACTAGTATTGGCGCAAAGTATTTTGAAACTTTAGCCTAAGAAGTTAATATAAACAGGTAATTAAAAATATTGATTTGATTGGTTTGTCTGTTTTAAACACGCCACAGCCAAAATTCAAGTTCCTTCAATTTTTTGCCATATATTAAAGAGGCCAAAATTGAAAAGCTGCTCTAATTTGTCAAGTAATTATACAGTTGTCTCTTAATATCTTAAAAACCGAAAAGTTTAACTATGCTTGAAACATGTATTTTCATTTTAAATGCTATAAAATGTAGGCTGTTTTTATTATCGATATTTTTTGAGTAGAAAACTCATCCACTAAATAACTAATAAAATTATATACTAGTAAAGGCGCAAAGTATTTTCCAACTTTAGCCTAAGAAGTTAATATAAACAGGTAATTAAAAATATTGATTTGATTGGTTTGTCTGTTTTAAACACGATACTCCCAAAATTCAAGTTCCTTCAATTTTTTGACATAATTTAAAGAGGCCAAAATTGGAAAGCTGCTCTAATTTGTGAAGTAATTATACAGTTATCTCTTAATATCTTAAAAACCGAAAAGTTTAACTATGCTTTAAACATGTATTTTCATTTTAAATGCTATAAAATGTAGGCTGTTTTTATTATTGATATTTTTTGAGTAGAAAACTCATCCATTAAATAACTAATAAAATTATATCCTAGTAAAGGCGCAAAGTATTTTACAACTTTAACCTAGGAAGTTAATATAAACAGCCAATCAAAAATATTGATTTGATTGGTTTGTCTTTTTTAACACGATACTGCCAAAATTCAAGTTCCTTTAATTTTTTGACATAATTTAAAAAGGTTAAAATTAAAAAGCTGCTCTAATTTTTCAAGTAATTATACAGTTATCTCTGAATATCTTAAAAACCGAAACGTTTAACTATGCTTTAAACATGTATTTTCATTTTAAATGCCATAAAATGTAGGCTGTTTTTATTATCGATATTTTTTAAACGGGAAACTGATCCATTAAATAACTAATAAAATTATATACTAGTAAAGGCGCAAAGTATTTTACAACTTTAGCCTAGGAAGTTAATATAAACAGCCAATCAAAAATATTGATTTGATTGGTTTGTCTTTTTCAAACACGATACTGCCAAAATTCAAGTTCCTACAATTTTTTGACATAATTTAAAGAGGCCAAAATTGGATAGCTGATCTAATTTTTCAAGCAATTATACAGTTATCTCTGAATATCTTAAAAACCGAAATGTTTAACTATGCTTTAAACATGTATTTTCATTTTAAATGCCAGAAAATGTAGGCTGTTTTTATTATCGATATTTTTTGAACGGGAAACTGATCCATTAAATAACTAATAAAATTATATACTAGTAAAGGCGCAAAGTATTTTACAACTTTAGCCTAGGAAGTTAATATAAACAGCCAATCAAAAATATTGATTTGATTGGTTTGTCTTTTTTAAACACGATACTGCCAAACTTCAAGTTCCTTCAATTTTTTGACATAATTTAAAGAGGCCAAAATTGGAAAGCTGCTCTAAATTGTCAAGCAATTATACAGTTATCTCCTGATATCTCAAAAACCGAAAAATTTAATTATGCTTTAAACATGTATTTTCATTTTAAATGCAATGAAATGTAGGCTGTTTTTATTATCGACGTTTTTTGAGTAGAAAATAAATCCATTAATAACTAATAAAATTATATACTAGTAAAGGCTCAAAGTATTTTACAATTTTAGCCTAGGAAGTTAATATAAACAGCCAATCAAAAAAAATTAAATTGATTGGTTTGTCTTTTTTAAACACGATACTGCCAAAATTCAAGTTCCTTCAATTTTTTGACATAATTTAAAGAGGACAAAATTGGAAAGCTGCTCTAATTTGTCAAGCAATTATACAGTTATCTCCTAATATCTTAAAAAAAGAATAGTTTAACTATGCTTTAAACATGTATTTTCGGGATAAATTCCATAAAATGTAGGCTGTTTTTATTATCGACGTTTTTTGAGTAGAAAATAAACCCATTAAATAACTAATAAAATTATATACTAGTAAAGGCGCAAAGTATTTTACAACTTTAGCCTAAGAAGTTAATATAAACAGGTAATTAAAAATATTAATTTGATTGGTTTGTCTGTTTTAAACACGATACAGCCAAAATTCAAGTTCCTTCAATTTTTTGCCATATATTAAAGACGCCAAAATTGAAAAGCTGCTCTAATTTGTCAAGTAATTATACAGTTATCTCTTAATATCTTAAAAACCGAAAAGTTTAACTATGCTTGAAACATGTATTTTCATTTTAAATGCTATAAAATGTAGGCTGTTTTTATTATCGATATTTTTTGAGTAGAAAACTCATCCATTAAATAAGTAATAAAATTATATACTAGTAAAGGCGCAAAGTATTTTACAACTTTAGCCTAAGAAGTTAATATAAACAGGTGACTAAAAATATTGATTTGATTGGTTTGTCTTTTTTAAACACGATACTGCCAAAATTCAAGTTCCTTCAATTTTTTGACATAATTTAAAGAGGCGAAAATTGGAAAGCTGCTCTAAATTGTCAAGCAATTATACAGTTATCTCCTGATATCTCAAAAACCGAAAAGTTTAATTATGCTTTAAACATGTATTTTCATTTTAAATGCAATGAAATGTAGGCTGTTTTTATTATCGACGTTTTTTGAGTAGAAAATAAATCCATTAAATAACTAATAAAATTATATACTAGTAAAGGCGCAAAGTATTTTACAACTTTAGCCTAGGAAGTTAATATAAACAGCCAATCAAAAATATTGATTTGATTGGTTTGTCTTTTTTAAACAGGATACTGCTAAACTTCAAGTTCCTTCAATTTTTTGACATAATTTAAAGAGGCCAGTATTGGAAAGCTGCTCTAAATTGTCAAGCAATTATACAGTTATCTCCTAATATCTTAAAAACCGAAAAGTTTAATTATGCTTTGAACGTGTATTTTCATTTTAAATGCAATGAAATGTAGGCTGTTTTTATTATCGACGCTTTTTGAGTAGAAAATAAATCCATTAAATAACTTATAAAATTATATACTAGTAAAGGCGCAAAATATTTTACAACTTTAGCCTAGGAAGTTAATATAAACAGCCAATCAAAAACATTGATTTGATTGGTTTGTCTTTTTAAACACGATACTGCCAAACTTCAAGTTCCTTCAATTTTTTGACATAATTTAAAGAGGCCAAAATTGGAAAGCTGCTCTAAATTGTCAAGCAATTATACAGTTATCTCCTGATATCTCAAAAACCGAAAAATTTAATTATGCTTTAAACATGTATTTTCATTTTAAATGCAATGAAATGTAGGCTGTTTTTATTATCGACGTTTTTTGAGTAGAAAATAAATCCATTAATAACTAATAAAATTATATACTAGTAAAGGCTCAAAGTATTTTACAACTTTAGCCTAGGAAGTTAATATAAACAGCCAATCAAAAAAAATTAAATTGATTGGTTTGTCTTTTTTAAACACGATACTGCCAAAATTCAAGTTCCTTCAATTTTTTGACATAATTTAAAGAGGACAAAATTGGAAAGCTGCTTTAATTTGTCAAGCAATTATACAGTTATCTCCTAATATCTTAAAAAAAGAATAGTTTAACTATGCTTTAAACATGTATTTTCGGTATAAATTCCATAAAATGTAGGCTGTTTTTATTATCGACGTTTTTTGAGTAGAAAATAAACCCATTAAATAACTAATAAAATTATATACTAGTAAAGGCGCAAAGTATTTTACAACTTTAGCCTAAGAAGTTAATATAAACAGGTAATTAAAAATATTAATTTGATTGGTTTGTCTGTTTTAAACACGATACAGCCAAAATTCAAGTTCCTTCAATTTTTTGCCATATATTAAAGACGCCAAAATTGAAAAGCTGCTCTAATTTGTCAAGTAATTATACAGTTATCTCTTAATATCTTAAAAACCGAAAAGTTTAACTATGCTTGAAACATGTATTTTCATTTTAAATGCTATAAAATGTAGGCTGTTTTTATTATCGATATTTTTTGAGTAGAAAACTCATCCATTAAATAAGTAATAAAATTATATACTAGTAAAGGCGCAAAGTATTTTACAACTTTAGCCTAAGAAGTTAATATAAACAGGTGACTAAAAATATTGATTTGATTGGTTTGTCTTTTTTAAACACGATACTGCCAAAATTCAAGTTCCTTTAATTTTTTGACATAATTTAAAAAGGCGAAAATTGGAAAGCTGCTCTAAATTGTCAAGCAATTAACAGTTATCTCCTGATATCTCAAAAACCGAAAAGTTTAATTGTGCTTTAAACATGTATTTTCATGTTAAATGCAATGAAATGTAGGCTGTTTTTATTATCGACGTTTTTTGAGTAGAAAATAAATCCATTAAATAACTAATAAAATTATATACTAGTAAAGGCGCAAAGTATTTTACAACTTTAGCCTAGGAAGTTAATATAAACAGCCAATCAAAAATATTGATTTGATTGGTTTGTCTTTTTTAAACAGGATACTGCTAAACTTCAAGTTCCTTCAATTTTTTGACATAATTTAAAGAGGCCAATATTGGAAAGCTGCTCTAAATTGTCAAGCAATTATACAGTTATCTCCTAATATCTTAAAAACCGAAAAGTTTAATTATGCTTTGAACGTGGATTTTCATTTTAAATGCAATGAAATGTAGGCTGTTTTTATTATCGACGCTTTTTGAGTAGAAAATAAATCCATTAAATAACTTATAAAATTATATACTAGTAAAGGCGCAAAGTATTTTACAACTTTAGCCTAGGAAGTTAATATAAACAGCCAATCAAAAACATTGATTTGATTGGTTTGTCTTTTTAAACACGATACTGTCAAACTTCAAGTTCCTTCAATTTTTTGACATAATTTAAAGAGGCCAAAATTGGAAAGCTGCTCTAAATTGTCAAGCAATTATACAGTTATCTCCTGATATTTCAAAAACCGAAAAATTTAATTATGCTTTAAACATGTATTTTCATTTTAAATGCAATGAAATGTAGGCTGTTTTTATTATCGACGTTTTTTGAGTAGAAAATAAATCCATTAAATAACTAATAAAATTATATACTAGTAAAGGCGCAAAGTATTTTACAACTTTAGCCTAAGAAGTTAATATAAACAGGTAATTAAAAATATTAATTTGATTGGTTTGTCTGTTTTAAACACGATACAGCCAAAATTCAAGTTCCTTCAATTTTTTGCCATATATTAAAGACGCCAAAATTGAAAAGCTGCTCTAATTTGTCAAGTAATTATACAGTTATCTCTTAATATCTTAAAAACCGAAAAGTTTAACTATGCTTGAAACATGTATTTTCATTTTAAATGCTATAAAATGTAGGCTGTTTTTATTATCGATATTTTTTGAGTAGAAAACTCATCCATTAAATAAGTAATAAAATTATATACTAGTAAAGGCGCAAAGTATTTTACAACTTTAGCCTAAGAAGTTAATATAAACAGGTGACTAAAAATATTGATTTGATTGGTTTGTCTTTTTTAAACACGATACTGCCAAAATTCAAGTTCCTTCAATTTTTTGACATAATTTAAAAAGGCGAAAATTGGAAAGCTGCTCTAAATTGTCAAGCAGTTAACAGTTATCTCCTGATATCTCAAAAACCGAAAAGTTTAATTGTGATTTAAACATGTATTTTCGTTTTAAATGCCATAAAATGTAGGCTGTTTTTATTATCGATATTTTTTGAGTAGAAAACTCATCCATTAAATAACTAATAAAATTATATACTAGTAAAGGCGCAAAGTATTTTACAACTTTAGCCTAGGAAGTTAATATAAACAGCCAATCAAAAATATTGATTTGATTGGTTTGTCTTTTTTAAACACGATACTGCCAAAATTCAAGTTCCTTCAATTTTTTGACATAATTTAAAGAGGCGAAAACTGGAAAGCTGCTCTAAATTGTCAAGCAATTAACAGTTATCTCCTGATATCTCAAAAACCGAAAAGTTTAATTATGCTTTAAACATGTATTTTCATTTTAAATGCAATGAAATGTAGGCTGTTTTTATTATCGACATTTTTTGAGTAGAAAATAAATCCATTAAATAACTAATAAAAATTATATACTAGTAAAGGCGCAAAGTATTTTACAACTTTAGCCTAGGAAGTTAATATAAACAGCCAATCAAAAATATTGATTTGATTGGTTTGTCTTTTTTAAACACGATACTGCCAAAATTCAAGTTCCTTCAATTTTTTGACATAATTTAAAGAGGCCAAAATTGGATAGCTGATCTAATTTTTCAAGCAATTATACAGTTATCTCCTAATATCTTAAAAACCGAAAAGTTTAATTATGCTTTGAACGTGTATTTTCATTTTAAATGCAATGAAATGTAGGCTGTTTTTATTATCGACGCTTTTTGAGTAGAAAATAAATCCATTAAATAACTTATAAAATTATATACTAGTAAAGGCGCAAAGTATTTTACAACTTTAGCCTAGGAAGTTAATATAAACAGCCAATCAAAAATATTGGTTTGATTGGTTTGTCTTTTTTAAACACGATACTGCCAAACTTCAAGTTCCTTCAATTTTTTGACATAATTTAAAGAGGCCAAAATTGGAAAGCTGCTCTAAATTTTTAAGCAATTATACAGTTATCTCCTAATATCTTAAAAACCGAAAAGTTTACCTATGCTTTAAACATGTATTTTCGTTTTAAATGCCATAAAATGTAGGCTGTTTTTATTATCGATATTTTTTGAGTAGAAAACTCATCCATTAAATAACTAATAAAATTATATACTAGTAAAGGCGCAAAGTATCTTACAACTTTAGCCTAAGAAGTTAAT
>JAECZT010000046.1:0-51615 GCA_020055645.1 Tomocerus qinae | reverse complement strand
TATTTCTGGAGTTGGTCATCCAGGTGGTGTTGCAACGGTCACAATTCCTTCGGTATCTCTTTCTTCTGTTCCTCAGTGGATGGCTCGTCTGAAAATGGAGCCGGGTACTATTACTACGACAAGTAATTTGTCAAATAATGTCGGCTCTGTCATCAACCCCTCCCCAGGTACAGCAGTTGTGACGACGACGGGAGGCATGGCTGGTGTTACCTCTTTGTCCTTGGCTTCTATGGATTGCTACGAAGATATGTTCAAGGAAATCACGAAAAAATTGTACGGAGAAGAAGGATTGGCAGAAGTGATTGGAGATACCCATCAGAATATTGTCTACGAAACAGATGGATTTCGCACAGATGGAACAACTACAATTGCCACAGGGCCTACAGGCTTGACACTCATTCAAACCGGTGCTAATGGTCTTGCTCCTGGAACTATCTTAATACAAAGACGGATACAAGACGAAAAAGGTATATTATATACTTTTCTAATCTTTTTGTGTTTTCTATTGTATCTGTATAAATATGTCAGCAAGCCTTAATAATAATGATGATTATCTTCTTCCAATTGCTATACTATATAGTCGTTAATATTTTTTCAGGGCGAGTCTGGACAGTTGAAGGATTGCCACAAGGCGAGCAAATATCATTAGCAACTGTAGCAGCCCCACCTCCCCCTCCCGTTGTTACTACAACTACTGCCGCTCCCGCTGTTCCAATTGAAGAAAGATGGTTTGAAAGCGAGGAAATTCTGGACTGGACAACATCGAAAATCGCACGCTACAATCCATCACAAAAAGTTTTCCGTTGTGTAGACTGCGATTTTGTTGGCTTCCTGTCTCGAGTGGCAGAACACTGGCTTGGGAATCATGCAAGTCTCAGAGTCTTTCAATGTCCACGGTGCCCATATACAAGCGCTTGGGCTCGATGTGTTCGCATGCATTTGACAAGGCAGCATGGAGAAACGTTGACAGACAATAGTTTATGGAAGGAAAATCCTGTATTGGAAGAGGTGATTTTATAGTCGTTTTATGGAACATTGTTCCCATTGTCAATAAAATAGTTTGCTACAGTGAGTGAACAGCTTTTGTAGCGATAAAATTTTCTTCGGGGAATGTATTCTTTGCAGAAATGGGAAAATGATGCGAAAACCACTTGGTTGCTTTGAAAGTATAAAATATACTTAACTTCTTTTATTGCACTATAGTCTCAACTTTCTTGTTCTCGAAGGTCTTGAAACTTTCTGCTATGGTTGTTGCCTAAAATGAATGAATGTTTTCTACAATTATGTGTTGGCATTTCAGGTGACAAAATTTCTCAACGGGTTGAAGACGAAAGTAGAACAAAAAGGAGATACAAGTGTTCCAGGAGAGAAAAGATACACGTGTCCCTATTGCACCTATGCGACGGACAGACGAGACCTTTTCAATAGACATGAGAATATTCATCGGGATGAGAAACCTTTTCAGTGCTACGTGTGTGACAAACAGTTTAATCGTGCGGATCATGTCAAAAAGCATTTCATGAGAATGCATCGCGATCACCCATATGACATCAACAAAATTAGGAAAAATCTGCCTAAATCTCATGGAGGAGCAGTTCCATTTTTTAATAATAAATTCCATAGTAAGCAGCAACAACAATCACAACCCATGCAGCAGACAACAGAAAATGAATTGACGCAAGAAATTGACGCATCTACTTTGACGAATCAACCCATCACTCTACAATTACAAGGAGGGGCTAATCAAACTGTTACTTTACAACAAATCCCACATATTGCCTATTTCAATCCTCCAGCTACACCTGGACAAACGGGACCTTTGCAGGGGATACCAGGTGTAGGAGGAAACAAAAAAGAAGGTAGGCCCTTTTAGTTTTATTTGTTGTTTAAAAAACAAAGTTTTTTGTTTCTTGAAGGTTTCAAAATTTTAATTGCAATTGCAGCTAAAGCGAAGGGGGCCAAGAAGAAAAAATCTGGAGAGAAAATGTACAGTTGCTCGTATTGCCCTTGGCAAGGCGTCGATAACTGGTGTCTGAAACGACATCTGAATACCCATATTAAGCCTTTTCTCTGCGCCTTGTGCGACTACAAAGCCGCCAGAAGTGAGAGATTGGCAACTCATGTTCTTAAAGTCCACAATAAAAGAGTGTGTCACAAGTGCTCTTTCCTTGCCGATGATACAGAAAGTCTTAGCCAACATATTCAAGATAGCCAGTAAGTACTGTGTTTTCATTTTACACTTTTTCATTTCAGTAGACGTAAGATATAGGAAGGAAGTAATCTTGTTAGATAAAAATGTATTTATGAAAATGTCAAAAGAGTAAATGAGATTAAACTGAAACGTCACGTTCTTTGTGCTTACAGCCAAAATCCATTAGTGAAGACCGGATTCCATTGCAATGTTTGTCAAGAATATTTTGAGTTGCGAGCAGATCTGGAGGCTCATGCAATTTTAGAGCACCAAAAGGTGATTGTACAGTGTGACTTATGTGATTTCCGAACTACTGACGAGCTCAGCATGGAATCCCATTTGCGGGATAAACATAATCTTCAGCCTGGAATGGGAGCTGTGGCTGCTGCCGCAGCTGCAGCGGCCGCAGCAGCAGGACAACCAGTGAGTCACGTCAAATCATATTAAATTACACTAGGTATATAGAAAATCAGTATGAAATGTTTTCCATACCTCTGTGCAGCATTGGTATCGCAATATAATCCCTGTTATGACATGATTTATATTTGTAAATCTAGATTGATTGCTTCCCCGATATTTGCGGGCATTTTGCCTAGCACTATAAATTAGTTTGCGTAGCAGTATTTCACAATATCCTGATGTGCTTTGTTTCATTCTTTAATTTAGCAAATGCAGTTATCACAAACACCAACAATGCAAATGACAGAAACGATTCCAGTCGAACAGCAGCAGCCCGAAGAAACCCAAGTGGTTGTCCAGGATCATCATTTAACAGGAGCGATAGCTACCGAGGATCATGCTTACCACGACACGTCAACTATTATACAACCTAAGCAGGAACCTGGAGTTGAAATAGAAGAAGTTCCAATGGAGCAGGAATCAGATCCAGCTACATTGTGTGAACAGTGTGGAATAGAGTTTTTGGATGAGCCTTCCCTTCGACTTCATGAGAAACGACATGAAGTCATTCCCAAGCCAGTTGTAGATACAAAAAGTACCAGGGTCATCACTAGAAATTACACTTGTAGTACCTGCTCCTATACATGTACCACTAAGAAAATGATGTTGCAGCACCAAAGGGCTCATACCGGTTTCGAATTAGAATGTAGAGCTGATGGTTGTCAGTTTACTACTCCATTTGAGAACAGCCTTAAAGAACATATTCATGTGGATCACAATGAAGACGCTGTTAGGTATGCTTATGATTATATATTGCTGTTTTGTGTCTTTCCAGCATGTTTTTCTAACCCTTTTTGACTCTTCATCCTATAATATTCATGTACTTTGAATAAACAAAATGTATTTTTCTTTTTCAGGTGTCCCCATTGTGGTTTGAAGATGGCAAGTCTAAACTGCTTTACAATTCATTGGCGCTTTCACCATGCCACACTGTGTAGCCTTTGCGTAAATGTGTACAAAGTTAAGTATTGTGTTAAAGAGAACGATATTCATGATATAATCCTGAAATCTCCACTGCAGCTGCTCAATGGAGAAGGAGACATATCAGGGGGTAGCAATAAGGGAGGTCAAGACGGCATCCCAATTTCTGAGCGTGAAACTCAGAGAATAGAAGATAATTTACATATAACTAATAACAACGAATTTGTTTCAAGACTTGGAGGAGAACCTCCTATGAAAAAGGCTCGTCTGGAACTTGTTCCAAACTTAAATCCCATTAGCAACATGTACAAACGAGAAGCTTTAAAAGTACTTCCAAAATTAGTAGAATTGGCTGTGACTCCAGTGACATTTACGCAAAATCGAGAGAATATTAGGAAACAAAGAAAAATTCGATTGTCTCGGATGCGACGGAAAGATGGACATGTGGTAGTGAGCCAGAGACGGAGGTATACACCTAGGGGCAGTGTGAACAATGTAATATTTAGAAGTGTTCGTGATCGGGACGGTTTTAAGTGTCACAGTATTATGTGTGAAAAGCCCTACGCATACCGGAATAAAGGGCAATTAGTTCTGCACAACATTTGGTATCATACACGACGGATTTTTAAATGTGATAATTGCGAAATGAGGTATCCCCACCTGTACCAAGCTCTTCTTCATAAAATGCGAGAACATCCGCCACATTTGCAACAGCATGCTCAACTTCAATTACATCAACATCAACTACAACTTCAACTTCAGCAACATCACGTACATCATCAAAATGAATTGGCTGTTCATACTCACCAGATTATCGGTTCGTTCAAGACGGAGTAGTTTCGAGCACGAAGTAGCAATTTCGATATGTGCAGTCTAAAACAGTCCTAAAAGTGTGGACGGAAGTGGAGCATAAGGGATAAGTCCACCGAACATTTGGTTTCATAAATTATTTTTCGGACAATTCTTTCCCCGAAATTAACTACGTGTGTGTAGTGAATTTTGTTGCAATATAACCGTGTTCGATGTTTTACTAATTGCCGCCTTGCGGGAAACGAATAATTCGTGCTTATTGAATTGCAATAATTAACCAGCAGACTCAGATCATTTCAAGACCATTATAACTGCTATGTAAGTATATTTATATGTGTATAAAATCTAATTATATTTGTATATCAAGTATTATATGTTACATAATATGTATTGGTAACTTATTATGTACCTTATCTTATTGGGAGAAAAGATTTTGGATACCAAAAATACATATAAATTAGTTTCCATTTATCGTTATATTATGCCGAGGTTTTCGTAATGGTGAGACTAATAAATAGTTTTATTGTAAAATGAAAATTCTTCGGAAAATGCAATAGCAAAGAAACAAAATTGTTCAAATACTTAATCTATGTTATCTTCAAATTATTATATATAAAATGCAAACGAAACGAAGAAAACTAGGACAAGACAGACATCCCAATAATAACTACTGAAATGTGCTGAAAGTTCAAAATATTTAAAATTCAAATAGCCTTTCTCGACGTGAATAAATGAATACAAATTAAGAATTAGGGAAATGTTGACTTAAATTAGTCTTATTTAAATACTTTGATAAACATAGGATGATAGCTCTAGGTTCACAGTATTCGTAAAGTAAACTGTAGGGAACTCATAAAAACCGAGAATTTTATATTTAAAGTTACTTTTATAGAGATATTGTTTAAGTCATGTAATTTTAGTTGCGACATTAGAAGTAAATACCTCCATCCAATGGTACACACAGTTGCAGTATAGACCAATATAGTTCAGTGTGGTACTTACATACACTATTAAATATTTGTAATCCTGTTGAAATCTAACCATTTGTACGTACTCCAGAATTAATAGCGACTCATGTAGGGACTGTCGTTTGCCTTTTATGAATACCTACGTACCTATAGATATAGAATACCTACTACTACGTATAGTTTGTTAGAATTTTTGTATCCTCAAATACACTAACATGAAACTGACAGGTTTTATACCTACAACCTTCGTTATAATGTAATTTAGCAGTTTAGCAATAATATTATATAAAACTTACCTATTATTGCATTGAAGTTTAAAGGATATTGATCAAATGTTAAAATATTATTCAAAGTTTCAAACCTGTAGTACACAAGACGAAGAAGGGAGTAAGGAGCAATCATGAAATGAAGAGGTTATATTATAGTGAGAATTTAAAATCATCCCAGTAATAGCAAGTATGAATAAAGAGTCTCTAAAATGTCTGAAAGTATACATAATACTACAACTATTATACATTCGTTTAAATTCTCTAGCAATATTTAGTTAAACTTATTTTAGCACTACTGTCATAAGATGAATGTTAATTTACCATTGTGTTTATCATTTGCATGGCTATTAGTTATTGTTATTAACAGTGAATTGCAATTGCATTACTATTGTTGTAATATATTATACTTTTACGTATTAACTCAATTTTTTCAATAAATAAAACATGCGTATTTATTATTAATTCTGAATTTCAAAAACTGATTTTGTGGTTACACAGTGATTTTATTTTTCTGTCTACCCATACCAATTTCAGTTAGCTATCTAATGACTAATGTCACCACTTTACAATCGTTGATCTTACACAAACATATCTTGAAATAGCACAACGTAAAGTTTTTATAATTAAAGGTTACTATAAACTTAATCGTCGAAAGCATAATAAATTAAAGCTATGCAATAGTTCACAGGTATGTTGATTTCTATAGAGGTACATTATATTGACTGGCAAACAATAATTCTTTGTTACTTAATTATTATTCTCTTTATACTTCTGCATCGCTGTTTACTTTCTCTACAATGAGCATTATGTATGTCAAAATGAACAATACATTCACTAACATAAATCAATTACACAGGTGAAAGTTTCAGTGAAAGTTTTTTATGGAAGGTGAAAGTCTTACATTTTGAGCATGCCTTGTTGTAAAGTCAGTATTGCTAAAGCTTTTTCAACAAGCATGATATGAAATACCTGAAGAAAGGTTAAATAAACGGAAAAAGTTCCAGGATTCTACTTGTATGTATTATTTCCAGAAGAACTACTTTGTAATTATAATTTATGGTTGTCTAACACAAATATCTCCAGGTACCCTTCTCTAATTCCTATCCTAAGAAATTCTGAGTAACATAAATATTAACGACTTGGAGAATTACATTTAAATATACCGAATATAGAAGACCACGGAAATGAGAATAATCAGTAGATCATTGCTTTTAGGACTTGAGACAGAACTGCTTTCCCATCCACATTCAAGTTCATTTACAAAAGCTTCACTGAGACGTAAGCCAGGCTTATTCGAGCATTCTACGTTTCGCAGGGATCGTAACATTGCCCCGCATTCCTTTCCATCTTCTTTTGGTGTTTTTGATCCTGCGGGACACATTGTCTCCATCCACTGACGCAACCAAAATTCTATCCATCTGCATAACCAAGCATATAATTGGTATTAACAAAAAATTTTCATTTCAACGAAAGACCTTTTCCAAATTCCATAGCATAAAAATTCAGGCTTCTAACCCTGAGTCACAGGAGCATGTAATTCTCATACTGTCATCTAAGGAAAGACCATTTAGATATGTAGAAAACGGTTTGGGTCTGTATTTTGGACTGGGATTAGCAATCTTCCTCAACGCTGAGTTATTCCCACTGATTTGAAGATGTAAATTGGTTCCTAAACCTAAATCATGTAGAACTGCTGCAGATAGTTCAGACAATCCTGTGTCAACTATTATTAACTTCACGTCTCGAGTCAAAACTTCCTGTGACAAAAAAACTTGATTAGTTCTACAACCCAAGAAGTGTGAGAAATTGCTTTCTCTGCTTTCACTAAGGTAGAAATGCCTCCCTTGTGGTTTGTACTATCTTGTAATGCTGTATAAGTTAGATATTTTTTATTTTACTTGTAAAGCCCCGGGGGCGATGTTTCTGAGATTTTCCCCAGACAGTTCAATTGTAGAAAGTTTCTCCGGTAAATGAAACTCACTTAGTTCGGTTGTCATCGTCGGCACATCTAACTATACAGCAGAACAGATTATTAATATGAAATATTAATTTGGTATGTTCGTTAGATTTGGTAATTAACATGCAAATATAATTTTACTTCTAGCTGTAAATGTTGAAGAGACTCCGTTTCTATAATGAAAGGTCCTAAATCAATTATTTGTGGTAATGGTCCAATTTTTAGTTTCTCCAGGCATCCAAGAGGATAAAATAAGCCATTCTAAAGCCAAGATATCAGGCGGTTGTCAAATTAATAATGAAATAATTCTCTCATTCACATGGAATTAATCAAAATGAATAATTCATCAAAGTTACAATTGAGAATGCTTTGCTCTTTTAACCTGCATATATTCCAGAGGCAAATCAGACATATCAAGAGTGAGGAGATGGTCCAAGTTAATAAAACTGTCATTTGCAAGAGTTTTTATAGGATTAGAAGTAATCCTAAGTTCAGAAAGTCGGGGCATGTTGTCCCAAATGTCACTTGGAAGGGTATTGATATTATTTGCAGATATATCTAAAGTTCTCAAACTAGAAATATTAGTTCCGAAATTTGTTGGAAGGGAAGAGAGGTTATTAAAGGAAGCATTAAAATTTAGAAGGTGAGGGAATTCATCAAAATCAGGCAAAACATCTAATGACATATTAGAAACATGTAATTCAAGCAAAGAATCCCTAACGTGGTGAAACATCCTCGTTGAAATGCTCGTTAGAGGGTTACCCGTTAAATCTAAATATAAAAGATTTTTCAAATCGTCAAATGCAGAGTCAGCAATAATATCTATGTGATTATTTGCTATATTAACTGATCGGAGATTGTAAAGACATTCAAATTGAGTAGCCGAGAGTGAAGAGATCCAATTGTTAGCTAAATTAAGATTGACCAAAGTGTCAGCCACTTTTGATAGCGAAGAGTCCGGGAAATTGCCCAAGAAATTGTTCTGAATATCAAAAATCTCTAGTCTAGTTTTTCCAAAAAGCGATTCGTGCAAATTTCTAATTTTGTTGCTAGATACATCAAGCACTCTAAGATTAGTACATCCTTCAAAGAGGATTTTAGGGATATCTTTTAACTCATTGTGACTTAGGTCGATTACTTGTACAGAGTTTGATTCGGTGAAAGTGTCATAGCCCAGAGAACCAATATCGTTGTGACTGACATCAATTTTTTCAATCATACGCATCCCCGAGAGATGTTCTTTTGTCAGATTTTGTAAACTATTATGTGACAGATCTAAATCAATTATAGTGCTACCCACAGGGGCAAAAAAGTCTGGAGAAATGTAGGAAATGTTATTATTAGATAAATTCAATGACTGAACGTTACAAGACGAAATATCAGCATGTAAAGAATGATGATCTGTGGAATGATCTAAGTAACCGGGTTCTTCCCTTGGGTGAGAGGGATTTCCAATATCAATGGGATCTGTAGCCAACTTCTGAATCTTATTGTGGCTAAAATTGATCCGGAATGGAGATAACGTTCCTAAAAGTTCAAAAGCGTCAAAATTTATGGAAGTTAATTTATTATAGCTTAAGTCCAACTTTTGAAACCGAGGAATTTTCTGAAATGATTCGTCTGCCAATTGCGATATCTTATTTCCAGCTAAATTTAATACTTTCAAGTTTGGTAAATCAATAAATGCATGAGGGCGAATTGACGTTATCATGTTCTCATTTAGTTCAATGTATTCTAACTGTTTTAGCCTGGAGAAAGTTGCTTCTTTGATTTCAGATATTTTATTAAAACTCAGATAGAGTCTTTGAAGTCGTGGTACTCGAGAGGCATCAAAAACTGAACGCCCAATTGATACTAATTTGTTGAATCGAAGATTGAGATACATTAATTTATCGTTTTTCATAAAACTTTCTTCTGGAAGACTCGATAGACCATTACCACTTAAATCTAACTCTCTTACATCTCTCAGTTTCTCCAAGACCTGAGGAGAAATGGAACCCATTTTCACAGCATTATTTAATTTAATAGAGAGCAACGATCCCATGTTCTGAAATGCGTTATTATCGATTCGTGAAATTTTGTTGTCAGAAAAATCCAATGTTTTTACTCCCCGTAAGAATGAAAAAGCCATTCCGTCAATAGATGTTATTTTACTCTGAGAGATTTTTACATGTTCAACCGCTTGGCTAAATCCCTCGAAAACATCTGATTTCAATACCGTTGCCCCAAAATTAGAAATATTTAGTCGCTCTAAATTTCTCATGATTCTAATGTCTGCTAAGGAAATGGGCAAATTTAAATTCCCCAAAATGCTTAGATCACGCAAAGTGTAACGGATAATCCCATCAAATTCGTTAGGAGAAATCTTGAGAGGATTTTCATCCAAATTCAATTCTGTTAGATAATCAAAGTTTTCTAACAATTGAGGATGAATATTGCTAATGTTATTAAAACTTAAATCCAACACTTGCAAATCCTTTTCTAAACCTTTGAAAGTTTCTGGATCAATTTCGTGAATATAACAATGGGATAAATCTAAAGAGTTAATTTTTGAATTCCTAAATGCATTGTCCTCCACTTCATTTATCGGATTGTACGCTAAATTCACTTTCTCCGACTTTCTAAAGTTTTGGAAAGAAAGCGTAGGCAAGGAATGCACTTGGTTATATGAAAGGTCTATCTCGTCGACTGATAGTTTCCCTGCAAATATAATATCGAAAGTTGAGGATATTAAATTGTGAGATAAATCTAGATGATCTAGATTGAGGGATATGAGAGATTCGAAAGGAATTCTAGGAAGAAGGTTATCTGACAGTGACAAGTAGTTAAGAGAACGTGAATTTGCACTAAATCCTTGGCTGTCAATCATTTGAATGCTGTTTCCGCTAAGGTCGAGAATTTCCAACCCAGATAGATTGACAAAAGCGTCCTGAAAAAGTATTGCAAATAAATAAACCAACTTTTTTTCCGAGAAATTACGTCAACAGACTGTACCTGAGGTATGCTGACAATCATATTCCCCCGTAGACTGAGACAAACCATAGAATTGCTAGCTTTCCAGCCTGAAAAGTCTTCTGGATGTATATCAGTAATCTTATTTCCTACAAATAACATTTACAATTACAATTTAGGAGATTAATTTCCGGGCCTATCCTTTTAACAGAAAAGGTAATAAATATCGTTATAATATTATTCATTCAGTGTTCTATAAGGTTTCTTTCCATCCGTCGTATGGACGTCAGCACATAACAAATAAATACATATATTCCATTTAAACGTGCACGTGCATGGCTAAGTGAATAGGAATCTATAATATAATTATCTATAAAGAGTCAGCGCATGACGCTGCATTATATTGTGTGTTCTACTAGAATATTCTATTAAAAGGCTTATAACTATTAAAATCCTCATCTGAATATTTTTGCAATAAATTCTCCTTTACATGCAAAAAACACAAAGCTATGTTGCTACAAGGAGAAAGCATTTGCTTTCACCATGGTTGTCTTGTCTTAGGCAAAGTATGCTACCTTACAAGTTACGTAGGTATCTTGTCTGATGTTAGTACAAAGTGAAAATTTCCATATTAAATGAAATCTATTGCATGGTCTGGTTAAATTAGACGTAAATGTGTAACGGTAAAATAGTAAGCCTTTTACTTACGATTGAGGTTGAGAATTTGAAGCTGTTGTAGATGACGTAAAGGCACAATGGGTATTTCTGTAAGCTCATTATCTTCTAAATCCAACTCAACCAGGGTTCTAGAGAGACCGTCTAAAGCATAATCATCAATGTGGTACAAACTGTTGTCCCGGATTCGGATGCTAACCAAACCTAACCATAGAAAAATGTAATAAACCTAAGTCTTATAAACTTTTCAAGACACATGCATGAATGGTACATTATAGTATTTACTATACCTGACCCGACAAGATTCCTATTTCCAAAAACTTGAAGGTCATTTCCGTTCATAGATAATGTGTGAGCTCTGCTACTATTGAGTCCTTTAGGAATAGTACCAAACAGTATGCCGTCACAGTTGACATCACCGAAACCAACTGGACCGGATGTTGAACAAGTACAAAGGGGATTAAAGGAACATGGAGACGATTCATCGAATGCACTTGGTTGGTATACTTCCCTTAATGATCCAACTCCAGATACGCCTCCCCAATACGAACGGCTGGAGACGAGTGGGGAAGCTTCCACCATGGAAGAAGCACCGACAGTGTAAGCCCAGGTCATAAGTGCCAATGCCAAAAAAAGCATACTGTAGGCTATCCTGATAACCAAATTCTGAAAGTAAAAGATTTAAAGCGTAATAATTAATGACCTAGATGTTATAGACACTTTTTCCTACAACTTTTCCTATTCATTCATTATTGCAAAAAATATTAGAGTAAAGAGATTAAGTATCTATCTATTCTTTGCTGCTCAATTTAAAGAGGTACATTTTAAGGTGGACTTTCACTGCCCTTTCCATTTTCACATTTAGCATCATAATCTCCACATTATATTATATTATTAGGTTGGTATAAATGTAAAAAGTTTTCACTGAAAATAATGGAAAGCTGTTAAATGGTCAACATACACAGATATACTAAATTTTAATATTTCGATCTCTGTAAAATAACTCCTACAATCTAGTCACACAGTCAAATTATAGCCCACAATAACACATCGCAACTCATATATATGCTGTAATGCTTAAAATGGGAAACCCGAAGATTTATTATTTGCTTATTAATGTTCCGAGGTTTGCAAAAGTTAATATACTTGTATCGATAAAAATTTCCGATTTACCTCGGGGTCCATTGCTGTTTCCACACCACTGCGGCGTGGACAGAGTAGTCAGGGACAGAACCAATAGAAAATGACGTTGAATAATTTTAATATAGCCCCTACGCTGTTTTGGATTGAAAATTATGGTGGTCAACAATTGAGTTATTGAGGTCAACTGTAGGAAAATTTTTAAATGAAATGATCCAAATGAAATGGCAAATGGAATTTCTACTATGCACTTTTACCAGATACCTAAACAATACAATCTGCCAGTGACAACAAAGGTAAGGTACAATGCAGACTACTGACACTGACGGAGAAAGAGATACTACTTTCTTGAACTAATTTTAGGGTTGGTTTCCCTAAAAACTTTCACATATTAATTAACTATGCGATATATCATACATAGAAAGTCCCCTTTCACAACGGTCGCTTCCGGTCAGCCTGTAGGGGCTTTATGTGAGCTACACTACATGTACGGTTTCACTTCACCTTAATCCAATTACCCCAAGCGAAGCCACAAGCTTTCGTTCTACTCTACATAATAATTAGTAGAACAACACCACGTACACATAATATATGCTGATTGGACTAATGCACACCCATTTAAATTGTCTGACATACTGCAAAAAGCATGAACCTAACCATATTATTATATTCTTTACAATCCCAAAATCCCATGTGAAGGATTGCTGGTCTTCTTTTTATAAGACATAGCCATATTGTCATAACCGTATTGTTGAGGGCATTCAATGTATTCCGTCATTTTAATTGACACTCATTTATGGATAGTCGTATTATTTTTCCAATCCAGGCAATACCTACAATATGTGCAGTATAATAGTAATATTAGTACAATATGTTTCGTATAAAAGATCGTATCATAATTGGTTATTCATAATGAATAAATAATATGTACAGACATAATAATTGAAGACAAAATGCCAATATTGAGATTTTATTTCAAATATTATCCTTTAACAAAAGACCGTTGCTTTTGTTAAAGTTGCTAACAAAAGTTGCTAACATTCTGTTAATAAAGGAAATAAGATGTATTAATAATCAAGACCAAACTAGATTAAAAAGAACTGTTCATAATTACTACTTACTAGACCCTGCTGGATTGAAAATAAATATTAATAATTAGTTACTAAATTCTACACAAACTGGTTTGAAATGAATTGCTAATTTAATTACCCTTCAAAAAGGTTTGAAATGAATTGCTAATTTAATTACCCTTCAAAAAGGTTTGAAATGAATTGCTAATTTAATTAACCTTCAAAAAGGTTTGAAATGAATTGCTACTTTAATTACCCTTCAAAAAGGTTTGAAATGAATTGCTACTTTAATTACCCTTCAAAAAGGTTTGAAATGAATTGCTAATTTAATTAACCTTCAAAAAGATTTGAAATGAATTGCTAATTTAATTAACCTTCAAAAAGGTTTGAAATGAATTGCTAATTTAATTAACCTTCAAAAAGGTTTGAAATGAATTGCTAATTTAATTAACCTTCAAAAAGGTTTGAAATGAATTGCTAATTTAATTAACCTTCAAAAAGGTTTGAAATGAATTGCTACTTTAATTACCCTTCAAAAAGGTTTGAAATGAATTGCTAATTTAATTAACCTTCAAAAAGGTTTGAAATGAATTGCTAATTTAATTAACCTTCAAAAAGGTTTGAAATGAATTGCTAATTTAATTAACCTTCAAAAAGGTTTGAAATGAATTGCTAATTTAATTAACCTTCAAAAAGGTTTGAAATGAATTGCTAATTTAATTAACCTTCAAAAAGGTTTGAAATGAATTGCTAATTAATTAACCTTCAAAAAGGTTTGAAATGAATTGCTAATTCTGTCAAACCATAATTTAAATGAATTGATAATAAACTGTCATAACTGATTTTGACATACAATTGGAATAAATAGACATTCAGAAATTAACACCTTTGAAAATGTCAAATTATTTAAGTTGACACCCACCAGTCAGTCAGGAACACTAAGGAACTTCTAGCTGATTATCGGCTAGAAGTAGCCGGGCTAGAAATAGCCGCCGATCGGCTAGTATTAGCCGAGTTTGAGCTCAATCGGCCAGAAGTGGCCGGTCAGTAGAAAATAAGTAGCTGAAAACCGGCCAGATGTAGCCGTTCTAGCACTAACTTACAGTCTAAAGGCTTGGACTCTAAATCCCAACGTACGATTTCTTTGTAACCACCACCATTAGAAAGAGCGTAAAAAATTCTATAAGATAGCCGATGGGAATTTCGGTCCACCTAACACAACAGAATCTATGAACGCGTCTTTCCGAACTCCTGTCATATTTTTAGCTGCTGAGTTACTATTGTACTATACTAAAGAGTTCAGTCCGGGACAATCTTATGCAGCGAATAGAATTGATTGCAAAGTCAAATTAAATTACATGTATTTACAATTTCTATCTAATTCAAAATTTTGTATTTTATTTTAAATACATTACATTGTCATGATTTCGGACTGTTAATTATGTATTTAATTTTGACTACGTTAGTCCGGATTTTGGGGTGTTAACTTTGTATTTAATTTTGACTACATAGTCAGAATTTTGGGATGTTAACTTTATATTTAATTTTGATTACATTGTCAAGATTTTAGAACGTTAATTTTGTACTTAATTTGCTTACATTATCAGAATGTTTATTTTGTATTTTATTTAGAGCACCTTGTCAATTTATTTCTATCGCATAGTCACTAAAAATATTGTCAACGATTGGGTAATTAATTTATTTTGCAGCTTTATATTTTGTCAAAATGCACCGAAGTATTTATTACATTTATGACTCATTAAACCTTGTGTTTACTACTTACTTCTGAATTATCTGCGATTTTCTGTTTCGGACTGCACTCTTAGGATTAGTATATACAATAAATATAGAGATGGCACTTAAAATTGTCCGGCCAGTTCTAGCCGATCGCCGGCCTTATTTAGCCTTTTGCCACCGGCCACTTCTGGCCGATAACCAGCTAGAAGTTCCTTAGTGTTCCTGACTGCCAGTACAGTGATAAACCAAGATAATGATTTTTCTACATAAATATTACACGCGTTGAAGAAAATGTTACACATTTATACCAATATTTAATACATAATATATTATATTATTATATATTATTGATAACACATAATAATAAACTATAGCTGGGTTACGAATGGTCAGACCATTAAGACTACTAAACAGGACTACCAAACAATTTGTAAACTAAGTAGAAGTTGAGAATTACATCCATTCTAATTCTTCTTTGTGCAAATGTCGACCGAGTTGAGTTAATACAACGTAGAATGTGTCGGGGCGCTCAGTAAGTTCAAACTCCAACATAGATTGCTGAAAGTTTAAAAGAAATATCAAATACAATAGGATTGATTATTGCTCTGTCAAAACTGTTAAATAGAACTGCATCTAAATTCCAAATATAACATCTAAACACTATAACTAAATAAGTACAATCTAAAAATCTTACTCCATCGCTTTTTCTTTTTCGGCCACAATGTACTTGAAAACAGGTTCCAAACTGCGGTAATAAAGTTCCACAGTAGTATTACTTCGTAACATAAATAAGTTTTGAGATAAGCTTTTCATCTTAATGATGACATCACCAGAGGTTTTTAGTAAAGCCTGACTAAGATGGTTCCTGGAAGAATGAGATAATATTATTTTGACTATTGTCATATAAGAACTTAAATTGGCATGGAAAGACTCCTACATTGAAAGAGGGAAGACTCACTCCTCAAAGGACCCCTAAATAATGATTGACACTGCTACGTACAGAATATTAAATTACTGGTAGCCCCCAGCATGCCCGCTCGATTTCGAAATTTCGAAAGGCATTACATATAGTACGAATGTCCCCTTGGACCAACGCGGTAAAATATGTGGATTAATTTTTCTCAGTCTACGATTATATTAATACATTATATTAAAGATATTGAAAATTAAGTTAATTCAATAGTAGAATTGCTTTTAGACGTTATTTGATGGGAAAAGGAAATTTTCAATTTTTATTAAAAAGGTTTAATACATGGAATGGAAATGGAAAAAGAAGTGGTTGCTTTAGGAGTCCTTTAGGAAGCAGTGTCCTAAGTAATTCCCACTAACACGTCTTAGCCTAGTCTATAGTAGTCCATCCCAGTCCATCCCTAAAGGAGGCACACCGTGAGACGAGATTCGCAATACAATGCCAACTAGACTTTCGTACATTATTAATTATTACATAACATAACATAACAACAAAATAACGATGAAGACGCCTCAGCCTTAAGCCAGTCGTCAGCTTACCGTCCGTCTCATTATAATAAAATATCATCTCAACATAATGATAATATATGTAGAATATGTGTGTTAAATATTCACCACATATGATAAATCAATTCGCACAATGGACAAAATAGCGATAAAGTAACTAAAAGGTACATACATTTGATCTTTGTTTCCTTTCAGATGAATCATTTTTGACTCCACCCAGCGGAACAAGTAGGGCAATTTGAAACATTTACGATTCCACATTTCCCAATCTAAATTGCATGCTTCGTGGCTCATGTACTCGTAAGAGGAAATGAAACTTAAATTTTCAAGTTTGACGTCTTCCCCTGGCTTACAATAAATTGACTGAAATTCAGAATTCCGCTCTTCCATTGGAACCTGCAGGAGTAATTCCCTTAAATAAGACTCGCCGACTGATTCTGAAGATCTTGTTTCAGTGGCAATAGTACTATTATTTCCATGTCTAGCAGTAGAAGTTGATGGAGCTGTTGTCTTAGTCTTGTAAGCGGTTTTGGCATTCATGTAAGGCCATTGAAAGGACAAATATTTTGCTGCAGTATCCTTGTATGGGGAAATTACACTAGTATTAGCTAGGGGTTCTACGAGATCAACAGCTACGGGAATTACAGTAGGAAACTCAATATCTGCAACATCAACTTCAGAATCTTTAGAGACAGCATTTGGTTCAGTTTTTTTATCTAGATGGGAATATTCTATATTAATTTTATCAGATGCAGAACTGACATTATTAGGGGACGCTAGATTGACAGGGTTCAAATTAGAACCTCCACTGATTTGAGGTTTAGTATTTATGCCATGCTGAACAGCAGGACTTACAGGATTTTGATTTCTAAACTGAGGAACAATGCATCTCAATACGGTGGCCTCGTTTTGGTCTGCTGAACAGATGTCAGATACCTCAGTTGATGTTAATGGTAGCTCAGAAATGGGAGGAGAGTTGTCACCAGATGCTACAGTTACATGATGTGCAGATTTCTTTGTGGTCCTTTTTTTGCGAGAACCAACTATTTTACGTTTTTTAGATTTTTTCTTTTTATCAGTGATACTTTGAGGCTTAGGAACAGGAAAAATAATTCCATTTTCTAATTCTTGGTTTTCCGTCATGGCGTTAGTTATGAGCGCTTTTCTTTTCTTGTTGTTTCTTGTTGGGACCGGAAGTACTAATACTTCATCTTCAACAGTTCCTTTGCTCCGAGTTTGTCTTTGATATTCCGGTATAATGTAATACTCCATTGTGACATCAGCATCGATAGCATAATTATTTGTTTATTTTTAAGGGATTACCTGTGCGTATGAGAAAGTGAAAACTATTAATTTAACCCTTTTGGAAATTAGTTTGTTTCGATATCTTAATATTTTTTTGCTTCACTAAAATCTTAAATAAGATGTAAAAGGGCTACTGCTACGTCTGAATATGAGCATTTTTGAGCGAACCGTTTCAATCCGATACATCCGATACAATAATCTACTAAAAAAGTAGTACAGAAAAGTAGTAAGGCTAGTAGTAAGGAATAGCGTTACTACTCTCTGCACCCTTACTAGATCACTGTATTCAGTATTGCATTGTATTGGACGGCCCACATTTTATAATAGCACCCTTCAGTATCAGGGCAACAGCTATTTTAGCTTATTGGATATAACAGATTATTTAGCTAGGTCGTTGAAGGGTCGTTTGTATTTTAGCTGTATCCAACAAGTATTAATTGGTTACCATGGTTTCTCACATTTATCAAGAAGGTAAATAAAAACTTTATCCTTTTTATCCACGTTGGAGTGGATAAAGTTTCGACGATAGATTAGCCTTTCGCGCCACATAAATCTATCCGTTTCGCATGCGCAATAGGGAAATAAGAATTTTATTAGCGTTTTTAGCTTTTTAATCGATTTTAGCTACTTGCGTTGAAGGGTGCTAATAATTACAAACCATAATTAAATTTAACTGGCACTCTAGCAAAATGTAGTAGCAGTTGATATCATAGATAAGAGATTGATAAGACAGCTCATATTATTTTCAACTAACAAAAAAATTACTATCAATCAACTATACAAGACATGAACACAGTGAAATATGATTACATCTTAATACCCCTCCGGATTGCAATACCCCTCCGTTGTACTACCCCTCGGTGTAATACCCCTCCGTGGGACTACCCCTCCGTCGTACTGCCCCTCCGTTGTACTACCCCTCGATACGACCCTTGCTTTTGATATCAATGTTATTCGTGCTAATGTCATTTTAACACAAAATAAAATTTAGTAAGAAAAATGGTAAGGACGAAACTAGCCACTACAATTTTTACTTCATAATAATATGTATGCATATAGTCACTAATATAGTCATGTAACATTTGTTTGTATTATTATTACCTCAAAATGATGCTTTAAGCTTTGTACTTTTGTTAAACGCCTGCTTGACCACTTTGGACAGCACTACCAACTACAGGTGCATATAATATCCTTATGAAGTAAAAATAGTAGTGACTAGTTTCGTCCTTTCCATTTTTCCTTATCCTATTTTGTCTAAAATTGACATTAGCACTGACTAACACTGATACCAAAAACAAGAGTCGTATCGAGGGGTACTTCAACGGAGGGGTAGTACAACGGAGGGGTAGTCCCACGGAGGGGTATTACACCGAGGGGTAGTACAACGGAGGGGTATTACAATAGGAGGGGTATTGCAATCCGAGGGGTACTAAGATGATACCGAAATTATGAAACATAGTTTTTTAATCTCACTGACAATTAGGCTGAATTTAGGCAGCGCCGGCAGCGGTACTTTGTTGCCACTGTCTCCGCTGTTGCCGCTAGGAGGTATGGGGGATTAGCGGCAACAGCATAAAAGCGGAGACAGTGGCAACCGCTACAACCACTAGAGGCAACAGAGGAAATCAGATTAATGTGTTTCTGTTGCCACTGGCCAGTGTTGCCGTTGGTGGTTGTTAGCGTGTCGCCACTGTTGCCAGTGTCTCCGCTGTCATGCTGTTGCCGCTAACCCCCAACGGCAACAGTGGAGACAGTCATCAGTGGCAACAAAGTACCGCTGCCTAAATTCAGCCCAATTGTGAAACTGCTTCTCATGTCTCAAGAAATGAAAGGAAGGAATCGTCAACTCAACATGGTACGGTACTATCTTGAGAGCAAGAGCAGCAATAATAAAACACTTGACAACAACTATCGAATGCGACTTGATTTATGACATGCTGCTGACCTTATTCGTTCGCGTTTTGATGTCAATGTTGAATGTCAATCCGGTGATCCGATGCGATGCATCCAAACCCAAAGTAGTCGCGCAACCGGGCTTCGTCGCAAGTTTTAGTTAGAACAAATACTTTCACCTTCGCCCCTTTCACCAAACCATAATTTAATTTCACCAAACCCACATAATATTCATTCTTCATTAGTTAAGATATATATACTCTTTCGACTTTTTCCTTGCCGTATGGTCGAAAACGGCGAATAGAAACAGGGACGACGTCCGTAGTTTTTACGTGTAGTATACTGCCACGTACAACTTTCGCCATTTTAGTGAAAAAGTGATGGATAAAATTTAATATCTTATACCATATGATGATTTTTATCAAGCTATGCCGGACGAAAGTACTGTCTAGGATGATTAGTGTCATCATCCCACTAATTAGGATGGAATGCGGAATGCCGTCGGGATCTACTCCTATTGCTTCGTATGATTCTATGTTAAATAAAATGGGAATAATACTTGGAGTTGGGTTTAGTGAGCTCACGCTCTTTTATTAAAGCTTCTACTTGTTACAGAGGGTTGAGAGAGGTATAATTTTGAGAGGAGATGGATGTTCAATTGGAGAGAGTTTAGGTAAGTTTACAAGAGAAAGGGCCAAGGCAAACTTCGAGTGTAAACGAAGTGTGCAGCCGCTTTTGTCAACTCTACTCGGAGCCGATGTGCTGGTCGGGATCTCCTCGTTGCGTCGGAGTAGTAAAGGTTGGTAGGGATAGGAATACAAAGGACACACAATACACTCATTCAATACAATACAACTTTCACATTACTACATACACTTACAACAATACACCGTTCATCCGTTCCTCCGTTTCTGTGGGTACAATCGCTGAACGCAGAGACCGTTCATCCTTCCTTTACATACTAGTAATAAGAGTAGTAGTATTTATATAGATATAGTAATACCTATAATTATACCGTTTACCGACATTACCCTCTCTCCTCTTAAACGAGGCCCCACGAGTTATTATAATACAGATAGGGCTAGCATATAATTATAGGTCAAAGCTCTACTACAATTACACAATAACAACTACTTGACTCTTTTTGGATTTTATTGCACTTAACCTAGTGACCCAGTGTATTACATGGAACCATTCATAGATTCGTAGAGGTGGAAAAATTTCTATTTAGATGTTAGTACAATGGTTTAAATCTCTATTAAGTATATACATATAAGACCTACCATCACTCTTCAACTGTCCGACCTGCATCCACATTTCAATTGCAGTAATAAAACTTTAAAAGCATACATCGGTGCAATGCTAATCAACTGTAACTGGTGATCAGTCAGTCTCAGCAACATCACAATGCACAGATGAAACAGCTATACCGCTAAATGAATAGCCGAGGCAGATCGCAAGTCAAAGACTGTTGGTTAGCCTTTGGTAGAGTATGGGCCATAGTAAATTCTTCATTATAATAATTATATTCTTAACTCTAGGGTGACCCTCGACCATCATAATTGATAAAATTTTGTGAAAAATTTGATCCTTTATGTTAGCATTAGGTCTTAATATTATGTAAGAGGTAATTTAATTAAATTTCTACCACTATTTACAATTGTGAAGTAAGTTGTTGAAACTTCAATTACATTATAACAGTTTTTTGTATTATAAGCAAGATATAGAAGTATATCAATAGCAAGATTGGTTTATTTAGCTGACATGATCTTATATGGAATGATTATATTATTTATTCAAACATCATATGGAAATGAAGGAACTTCTTCGTCGGTTTTCTCCTGTTTTAATGGTGATGTAGTCGTTGAAGTTGAAGTTCCTGGTCGTTTTCTTATCTCTGTTGACGTCGAACATACCGGTGGACGACGCACAAATAACTCATGTAGATGACGTGCAGTCACATGTTGTAAGTAAAGAGTGGGCATTCTCAATATCGAGTTGGAACTTAACTCGT
The DNA here is from genome assembly GCA_020055645.1 of Tomocerus qinae. NCBI lineage: Eukaryota > Metazoa > Arthropoda > Collembola > Entomobryomorpha > Tomoceridae > Tomocerus > Tomocerus qinae. Next base: position 29,778 of record JAECZT010000046.1, on the reverse strand, counting down.
TATCGGTAGACACTTTAATTGGTTTTTCAAAGCACTGAGATCTATTATATAAATTCACTAAAGGCAGTGAATTTAACTCTTTCACTTTTAAAAAGTCTTTTGGTGTGGACACCACGTTTTTTGTAATGGGATCCAAAGTCATCTTATATTCATTAAGAGCGTGCAAAAATGATCTAATAGCCACACGTTTATCGCTCAATGGTAATGTTTCTATATATAACTTTGTTTGTATAGTTAAGGTGTCCTCTCTTGTCAAATAAGTATTTTCTTTGTTTGATCGAAGCACATCGACTAGTAAGACACTTAACAATTTGTTAAAGTTGTCGTTCGGTGTATTGTCCTTTAGGAATATTAGGTATTTAGCAATCGTTAGAGTAGTTCTGGTTGATGGATTATTCCAGTCTAATTCCAAATATATACATCGACTAATGAAATTTCGCACTAGGTTACAAAAATGCAAATTGTCTGTTCCTGTAACCACTATTAAATAAAGATCATGAATTAGTTCGGAGGACTCATGGTCTAGGCTCTCCTTAGATCTTCGTAATAGTTCGATACTTTTGTCAAATAGACTTCTTGGCACAATCCTATTACTTGGTAGATATTTTGAATTCGTTTTATCTACTAGTAAAAAGTGTTGGGGTTCAAAGTAATCCCAAGCCCAGGGCTTTACAATAGTTTCTTGGATTACTTTTAAGACTGGAAAAGTGGATTTCACTGTCACTAGTTTCACTAAGTCTTGGAGTAAGCGAAGGTGTTTAGTTAAATGATCTAAACATGCTTGTCGTAGGGCCTTCCAGTTAACTTTCTCTGATGGCAGTGGGTGAGATGCACCATTCACTCGTTGAGGATGGAACTCTACTTTAACTATCTCCATGTTCACTACACTATTATGTATGCTATATAACTCGCGAAGCTCCTCAGTGTTGCATACATAATCTAAGTCTTCCATGATGAATAGTTAATTTCAATATTATTCGATGTCAGTCTCACTTTCTGGATGTAGGACCGGAACTGGTTTGTTATGTCGAGCCTTTCTTTTAAGAGCTCTGATTTCCTTTGGTGTGAATGCCCTAAATAAGTACTTTCTTTTAGCTGCCTGTGACACTAAATTCAACACACTGACATTCTTAATAGTGTCAGTAGGAAACAAAAGTTCACGATCTTCTTGGTGTTGGTTGGTATGTAAAAGATCACTTAGCACTGGACACAATGACGATAATGAATTATTTGTCAAATTTCTATGAGGGGTGCACTCTTGTAATTGGTACACTAAGTCGAAGGCTTCTTGTTGGAAGATCGGCCTCCAGTCACGGTTATATTGACACAGTTTGATTAGAGTTGCATAGAGCACCTCTAGTTGCCATTCACATAAATTATGCTGTGACAGGTGTCTTATAAATCGGGTTACTGTTAATCCTTCCTGTCCAAAGTAAAGTTGTCTTGGCGACTTCTTAGAGGCAAATATTAGTAATTTTCTGATCAGTCCCTTTTGTGGATTTCCACCTGTGATGTAAGCTACATAGATTTTATATTGTATCTTAATATCGTTCGTAGTGACAAAATTAGTTGCGAACCTATTAATCCAGGGTTTCATGTATCTTTTGAATACGTCATACGGTATAAAACTGTTTAGCGGCACTTCTCCAGGATAAAACTGAGAAAAGTAATAGGGTATGACTTGTGTGTAATCACTGTCCTTAATTATCGCTTCACTAATAGATTTTAGGAGGATAGGTGAGCCTCTGATCGTTGAATACAGAATATCGTGAAAAAGTTGTTGACACTGTCTAATATGGTTCTGAAACCACAGTTCAAGTTTGTCCCAATCAATATGAGCATAAGCCACTTTCTCCTCATTCTGAAATCGTGGAATTATATATAACTTGCCTTTACAATAAACTTTTTTAATATCTCTAAGGGAACACCAAAATGAAATTCGATGTGTGTTGTTCATGTTTATGTAATTGTTATAGTTAATTGCTCAGATGCACTGAAAGGTGGTCCTGGCTCATAGAATTGCAATAGCTTTTCAAAGTCTAAGATAGATGAGATCCTAGTGTGCACTTCAGCTACGTGGCCTCCTGGAATGAGTTCAATTTCATTTATGTATTCAGACTTTGTGATTACAAGAAGTCGACCTAAACTTGTTCCTGCAGGGGTGACTTCTCCAGGTGTCTTGATTTCTTGTACGTAAAGACCCGCAATTAAGTTTAAGCGGTGTGCATGCAATGGATTATCTTCCGCTCCATACGCTGTAACTGTCTCAACCAACAATTGGTTTATCCTTTGAGCTTTAGTGGATTTATATCTTCGAAGGAAGAAGCGGACAATGTCAATTGCATTTAAGGTGAGTTCTGTTGTGGGGAATGGGGGGAAAGAAAGTTCTAGTAACAAATGAAAAATTGACAAGAGTTGTGAGCACGCACTCACTGTCGAACAATTTAGCACTAACCTGTTTCCTAAAGCATATATGCAATATAGTTTATACAGTAAGGTATTCCAATATGACGGCAATAGGTGACGATCTAACTTCAAATGCTTCCAACCACGAGCAAACGTATCGAAGAATTGTCGTGATGTAAGAATTACTGTCTCCTTATCGAACAAATGCGGATTTGTAAAGTATTGAGGAGCGAAATAGCAAATGTCGGTCACTGGTGTGAAAGGAATGTTCCAGGTAGTAAGTAAATTTCGTTGGTACTCTGAACTCACACTTAGTTTAAACAGCACAGAAAATATGGGGAATGTATTGTCTAAATGGTTATTAATAACTTTGGCTGCAATAGCCCACTGTATTTTAGGTAAAGGGTCTCTTGTCGCAATTGACTTTTGCAACAATTTGGTATTGAAATGTAAGTCAAAAGATTCTAACGTAGTTTCGTCGATGGCGCAAATATCTGAGCCTGGAAATCGTCGCTTTATCTCCTCCAAATGAGCTTGTCGTGGTTTCAATCTCATCTTGTTTTGAAGTGACGAACCGTATCGTCCGTAAACTCTCTTTTACTGAATTTGAAGTTGAGTTGGGGGTGTCGGTAACATTTCTTTTGGTATACGAACCATTAATAGTTGTGTAATTTCAACCAAACACAGTTTCCTTTTGTATAGATAGCATACATAGATAGGTGTTTGGGGAGTACCGAAAATGTTGAATTGGATCGAGCCGCCTTGATCTATCTTTTCATTCTTGTGGAAATTGTCTCTTATTAAGTGGTTACAGAAGTCATCATTCCAACTGGATATACGTTCGAATAGTAAAGTGCCTTTTGTCAAGTAACGTACCCAAGCATATGTATAGGTAGTTCTAATTGGTGTAGTATCAGAGTTTTTGATATAGCCGATTAGAAGCAGTTTAGTTGCAGTAATATATCTGATTTTATAACAATTCAAATGTCCAGTAAATTGTAAATACAATTGAATTTGTTGTTTATAGTAGTAAATTGTAGCCAGCATCCTATACTCTTTGAATTGGTTGTCTATATGCTCGTGATCTTAATGGATAAGCTGGTATTGGGGGTGAACTATAGAATGGGGTGGTTGATCTTGCTTTATAAACTTGGTATATGAGTCCTAACATCATCAATATAATAGAAACTATTAACATTATAACTAAAATTTTTAGTTCTAAAGAAGTACTCATTATTGTGGTTCTTCTAATTATCGTAGGTGTAACATAAACATCGGTGCAGTTGTTGTCTATTGCTTGATAGAATTCTTCAATCCATGTTGGTTTGTTGGTATCAAGATTGCACATCACTGTCTTGTTTTGCATTTTGGAATCCAAATACATTTCTTCAATTTGTAGATGGTGGTTGAAAAGTATTTTTCGTTGTAGTTGATGGTGACCTAAGACTTAGTACTCTTTCCAAAATGTTCCATATACATGATAATACTATCACTAATACAATAAGAACTATACTCGATAATTGTCCGCACAGGAATGAGTTTACATCAATATCTTGAGGTGAATTTTTTGTCATATTTGAAAATTTTTTCTCTAGAAGATCTTCCAATTTCGTAAATTGCGATATAATAAACGTATGAGTGTTCGTCACTGCAATTAGGTATTGTTAATTTCATTAGTACGTTATACATCAGTTATATGATTAAGATTTGACTCGCCACAATACTCACAAAGTATTACAAAAGCTTCACCAGACAACTTTGGACCATACTTAAGCTTTAACAGAAATTGCAGAAATTAATTTTGTTTTGTTTATGTAATTTAAGTATGTTAACTTAGAAGTTGTTAGGAAAGGGATGGTGCTTGTTTCGTGAGGGTTTTGGTTTAAAGGCTGTGGAATAGATAGGTATATCATCATCATTATTAGTAAGATTAGTTGGGTAAAATTGTTCTTGTTCCTTCTGTTTCATAGGAAGAGTTTCCATAGAAATGTGCTTTCCTTTGTTATAAGGTAACAAATTTTCGTAGTTTACGGTAGCCCTTGGCAGTGTAGTTGTTTCCGTTGTAAACTTCACACTCTCGTCTTTGACCTTCATACACAAAGCGGAAGGCTGATCGTAATGTGACTTGATGGTGTTATTGTCCCCTTCTGCTCGTATCCGTATTTCTCTATTAAGAGGGTGCATCATATCTGATGGAATATACTCTCTAGAGTGTACTGGTGACTCCCATGTAACTCCCGTAAGCTTGCCTGATGCTTGCTTTGGATTTATACTCATGTTATTCGCTTCAGCTGGATTTACGATAACTGAATTTAATCGCTGTGAGTCGTCTCCTCTATTTAACTTTATTGATTCTAACTGCTGGTGTCTTCTATGTCTCCTCCAATATTGTATATCTCTCCCATATTTTATATGACATAGTACAATTATAATCATAAGTAGTACCACAAATTGTAGTATAATCAAAGCTTCCAAGTATGCTGGAAAACGACATTGATCGAATAACTGTTCTACCTCATGGTTTTCAGATTGACAGTACGTTATGACTATGAGTGGCAGTATATTGAATACATGATAAAGTTTAAATATAACATAGATAATTACTGCTGTTAATAGTAAATTCCAACCTATAAATACTCCATGAATTCCTTGAAATGTTCTTATATTAATTTTGTGTGAAGTAGGTATCGATTGATTTAGTTTAGTTTTCAATTTCTTTATGTTACTCTCGTCTTCCTGTATTGACTCATTGACATATTTCTTTTCTGTTGTTTTAAACTTGTCAAGTTGAGACCACAATGCTGGTGTCATTTGAATTACATTAGCTTCCTTTACTTCTATTTCACAAGGTATACTTGGTCTAATAGGTACCTGTTCATACATGAGAATAGCACAGTTGCAAGTTAAAGTAACGAGAATAGTGCCCATGACTGGTGCTTTTCCTATTTCTATGGTCTTTCGTCCGTCACATACAACTTTAGCTTCTGGTGTTGGATTTGTTATTGCCCAGGTATTTCTATTGATAGCTGTTATCATTGTCTTGGTCGATAATATTTGTTCCCATTGACATACATACAAGTCATCTATATTACGTTCTTCAAATATCATGTTTAAGCAAATATTATCTGTCGGTGATTCTAATGAATGTGAAGAAATTAGACAGTATGGTTGAGTGAACGAATTACATTCCTGAATTTGGCTAATCTGACGTTTATCTTTTGCTATATATTTTGGTATTCCTTTTTGCATATAAGTTTTCCCTTCAAATCTCAATGGTATTGGAATGAGTTGAAAAGTGTTCCAATTAGATTCCTGTGATTTGAATGGTACTTTAATTATTATGTATAGTTTTGAATCCGAATTAATGCAAGTTGCTATCTTCATTTTAAAATAATTAGTTAATTTTTCAATTGGTAATGCCAATGTTAAGTTTAATTGGTTCAATGAAATTTCTAATTGTTTGAGTTCATACTTCAATACATTTGGTGATATAATTGTGTTGGGAATTCGATAATTTAAACACGTTTCTTCAATTAACGCATAGGTATTTAATAAATTAGTATATTGGGTGAAGTATAAATTTTGAGAAACCAAATTCAATAATTCTATATCCAAATTCCTTTTCTTTTGATAATCATGATATAAATTATTCATACTAAGAACAACTCGTTTCATTCCTCTATAAAGTTCAAAAAGAAGCGAAGACATTGTATTTCCTTGTCTTATTATTGACTGGTGTTCTGTTGTGACTGAGTTTGTCATTTTCTTCAAGAAAGTTTCAATCATAATTTCGTTACCCTGTATTCTTTCAATCCGATCTACAGAAGCATACTTCCAAAAGTTTTGATTTACTGATCCTATAGGAGCTTGTACATCTCTTCGTTTTCTTGAAGGTACTCCATATATCTCTTCATGAACTGGACTCCTACTGTAATTGCTCCAAAAGTCAAATTCTACGTTATGTTTAAGCATTCTGTCATTGATATAGATTCTTGGACTATCTTGATCCACAATTGCATTTCTTTGCCTGTACAGCACGTTGATATAGCTGTCAATTGTATAGACAAAGTCGTAAAAAGAAGAACATAGTTCTGATTGAGTACATCTGTATTTCTTTGCATGTCGAAAGAAGTTTGATTTTCTTGGTGGTTGTATCATTGGGATGTTAAAATATAATATAGCTGATCCGTCATATATTATAGTGTTTTCTGTTTGTAATGCATAAATTGCTGATGAAAAGTTGGTCATTACTGTCGCATTTTGAGATTTGTTCAAATGAACAAAGGTAAATAATATAATCAGAAGTAGCAGCATCTAAAATAATAAATAGAGTTGTAATGAAATTTTCTTTCATTTTATAATACATAGTCATCGAGGTAGGGTGGTCTCCGTCTTTCCCTTGTTCCTCTCCTAAGTTCTCTTTGTGGACTCGGTATTCGTACTTGTGTTTGAATAGGTGGATCAATAGGATCATTAGGGATAGGTACCGGCAAGGGAATAGTTGTTTCATTTACTATAGGAATCGGATTTGGGTTAGGGATAGGTATAGAATCGTCAACTTGTTGCTCCCCTTCTGTGTCTTCTCTATTTGGTTCTGGAATCGGAATCTCGTCCTCTGAACTATCTGACTCGCAATTTTCTGCAAACTCCATTCCTTGAGTATTTTGATTTGTATTAATACTTTCTGTTTCGTTTAATTTCTGAATGTATTTTGCATAATGGAATATTAGTTGAAGTAGTAATTTAAACTCTTGTATTTCTTCAAAGAAATATTGATTTTCCTGATGCAGTCTCCGACAAATATGTCTCATTGTTGGCCATTCTTCTTTGTAATTATTTAGTTTAAGCAAAATTTGAATTCCTTTTCCTAGGTAATATATATCTTTGATTCTGTCTTCATTGATAATCAATATTTTATTACGATTTTGAATATCCATATACTTAGTTATTGTAATAAGTAGTGGAATACTCTGATTTACAATTTTCTCTTTCGTATCAATTTGTATATTGCCTGATGACGTTACCCAAAGTAATTTCTTTTCGAAAAATGTTTCAGTTAAATGTAATTTATAAATTTGCAATTTGTCTTTGTCTAATACTTTTTCTCCAACAATTTTAATACCTGTTCTTTCCCATTTTCTTTTAGTATCAATTTCTTCAAGTAATGTATTTGTAAAGTCTGGCAAAATTTGATTGATTCTAATCACAACAGTGATATCATTTCGTAAGATATACATAAGCAATTCATATGTTTCTTTGAAATTTGTTATGGTTGAGTATTCAACCTTATTGTAACATGATTTTGGTAATGGAGGTACTATATTTGGTTTAATTTGCCATGATTCCATTAAATCAACTAATGAAGTTTCATCTTCTAATGGTGTAAGTAATTCTGTTGTATCTTCTATCCATTGATTCATCGTAATGTCACTTAGCTCTCCTTCTTCTCTATCATCTAATTCGAAATTTGCTTTCATGAAAGAGATATGAGATTCTTTCTTCTTTCCTGTTAACTCATGTTTCAGTTCGTATCTTCTCTCTGATAGTTTTTTGATAACAATGTAAGGACCTTCCCATCGTTTCATCAATTTTCTATTGTCTCCACGAGGGGTGATATGACTATATAACCATACTTGTTGTCCTAAATGGTATATTGTATTTATATGGTCTTCATCGTACTTAAGTTTCCGTTCCTGTTTTGCTTTCTGTATATTCTGACGAACTATTACTCTTATCTGTCTCATTCGTTTCAATTCTAGTTCTCTATCGTTGTTGATCTCTGGTAATAGCTGAAAGTCAATGGGAAAATAATTCCTTCTACCAAACATTATTTGAAATGGTGAATAGTTTGTAGTGCTTGATTTGCTTGTATTTATCGCATAAGCTATACTCCATATGTACTTATCCCAGATTTCGTGGTTTTGTGACTCTAACACAGTTCTTAGTATTGATTTTATAAGACTCATCGACCTTTCTATATTCCCTGAGAATTTTGGATGATATGGAGCAGAATATCTATGTTTTGCTCGTATCAGCTTTTCCAATTCTTGTAATACTTTTGAATGAAATGCAGTTCCATTGTCGCTATAGATAATTTCAACGCATCCAAATACTGCTATAATATTTTCTAATATGAACTTCGCTGCAGTTTCGGCTGTCTGATCTTTTGTTGCCTTTAATACTACAAACTTAGAGAATACGTCTATGGCAGCAATAATATTACAATTGCCTTGTTCAGTCTCAGGCAGAGGGCCGGTAAAATCAATCTGTATACATTGGAATGGATATGTAGGTACTTCGACTGATCCCATCGTGCCTTGTCTCTTCCGTATTGGTCTCTTTGCTCTGATACAAACATTACATGATTGAATTGCTTGAGTTACGTATTTTCTCATTTTTGGATAGTAATAAAAATGTTGGATCTTATCTAATGTTGTTTCTATTCCTCTGTGTCCACAGAAAGGTGACTCATGCAAATTTTCAAATACAGATCTCTTAAATACTGAAGGAAGTACTATTCTTCTGTGTTCTCCAATTATATAATACAATATTTGATTGTCCATTTTAAATTTCTTCATTAACTTTTTATTTCTTAACTGCAGTTGCTTTATAATTTCTTTACAGAAATGGTCTTTTGATTGATAACATTCCAAGTTATTGATTGGTAGATTAGGATCTTCTAACGTTAGTACTCTATGAATTTGATTAGTCTGATTGTCTGCATTGTCGTTTGGTTTTGTTTCTTTTAGCTCATTTTTTGGAAATATACTATTGTCTTCTTCATATTGTTCTATTGAGAATGGTTTCCCAGAAGATAATATTCGAGACAAAAAATCTGATTCCAAATTTAATTTTCCAGGTGTAAATTTGATTTTAAAATTGAAATCACTAATTTCGACTGCCCATTTTTGCAATCTCACATTCTTTTTAGTTCTACCAAAGTTAAATCCACTTATTGGTTGATGATCACAGTATATTGTAAATCTAGTTCCATATAAGTATGGTCTAAATTGAGCTAATGCATGTAATATAGCTAGAAATTCTTTTTCTGTAGTGGAATAGTTCTTCTCTGATTTCTCTAGTCCTCTACTAGTGTAAGCTATTACTCTCTCTTGTTCTTCTTGTATTTGAGATAGGACTGCACCCAAAGCTACTTGAGATGCATCTGTCTTTAGAATAGTTTCACATCCATACCGAAAATATCCCAGTACGGGTGGTGTAGTCAGCAATGTTTTTAATGTGTCAAAAGATTTTTGTGCCTCTGGTGTCCATATTAATTCTGAATCTTTTTTCATAAGTTGGTTTAGTGGATAGGCAATATTAGAAAAGTCTTTTATAAACATACGATGGTAATTAGCCATCCCTAAAAATCTTCTCAGTTCATTACAATTTGTTGGTGGTGGTAATGACACAATTATCTCTATTTTCTTTGGATCTGATTCAATTCCTTCCGTACTTACATACATACCTAATAGCTTTATTCTATCGTGAGCAAAGCCACATTTGTCTGGATTAAGAGTAAGTTGTTTGTCTCTAATTAATTCGAATACATCTGCTAAATGTATCATATGTTCTTTAAATGATTTAGAATATATAATAATATCGTCCAAGTAAATTTGTATGTAGTCATTAACTCTTGACCCAAAAGTTGTTATTAGTAATCTTTGAAACATCGCAGGAGCTGATAAAAGTCCAAATAAAAGACGAGTAAACGAATAGGTACCGTCTTGCGTTATGATTGTACATAATTGTTGTGATTGTTCATCTAAAGTCACCTGATGATAACCTTTTTTCAAATCTAAAGCTGTTTTAAATGGTGAGTCTCGCATAGCTTGAATCATGGCTTCCTGACTTGTGAAAGGAAACACATCTGGTATACATAATTGATTGAGTTTACGTACATCACAGCATAGTCTAGTTGACGTTGTATTCCCTCCTGCAGTATTACCTCCTGACTTATGTCCATCCTTTACTAATATAACTGGATATGCATAGGGTGAACTTGATTTCTTTAGTACTCCTTGCTTAAGTAACTCTTCCACATGTCTTTGTATCTCTTTTCTCTCTACCTCGGATGTTCTATATGGTAGCATTCTTTTAGGTTGTGCAAATGGTTTAAGTCTAATTGGATCGCATTGCAATTTCGATGGTTTTAATACGGTGTCTTTTTCGTAAAATACGTCCTCGTTGGCTTGAAGAAATTCAATTAACTCTTTTTCTTGGTTTTGAGTTAAGTTAGGATTGATTGATGCCATTATTTGTTCTTGAGTAATACTAAAGCATGTGTTTTCAATTACGTTTTCGCTTTCTTCTCGCGAGTCTAATGTTGGATCTTGTAATCGAATTACTTTTCCTAAGACTTTATTTTCTGGCAGTATTATATCTTTCATAGTCTCAGAGTATACCCATAGTTTTCCTCCATTAGGTTGGCACTCAATAAAACTTAATTGAAGTCCATACTTTTCTTGCAATTCATTATTCTGTAGAAACATGTAATAGCCTGGTTTCACATTGAGTGAAAAATAGAATGGAATGATTGTCTGACAGTTTGGTCTTAAATTATGTGATAAATAGCAATAACATTCTCCTATTATCTCTTCCTTACTTTCTTCAATCGCTACTTCTCTTTTACTCTCTTCATCTGCGTCTTCGTTTAGTTTTGTAGAAAGGAGACAAGACTCTTCTTCACAATTTATTGCATTGTCTAGACAATCTATCGACTCTTCTTCCGTTGTATCATGTTCGTCTTGTCCCTTGACAGCTCTTGAATTTACTGCTAATTGAATACTTTTATGACTGTCTAACTTGCTATCAAATATCATCATAGATGTCTCATGGCTGATATATTGAGTTTCGTTTTGTCTAGACAAACTAGCTACTTCGTCTGTGTATGGAATAGGCACATAGTATGGTCCAGGGAAGATTACTTGATTTCCCTCAAAGTCAATATGTAATCTACAATTTCGCATAGTACTATTTCCTATTAAGCATGGTATATTAAAGTTCTCTATAACGTACGCTAGAAGTCTAAATTTAATTGGTCCTATATTTACTTCCACATCTGCTACTCTATTTGTTTCTATAGGTTCTGGATGTATTCCTTTTATTCTTGCTACGTGGCCAGCACGCATTATTTTATTTTTATCTATAAAATTCTTATCTACTACATTTATATTGGATCCTGTATCTAATAGTATATATGATTGTTTTCCATCTACTAAGCTAGGTAGTTTAACTAAATTGTCTCGCGACAAATCTACATAGTATGTGTATTTTTTAAAATTCCCTTCGCTGGTCGTTGTTGTGGCTGTGAGTGAACATTCTCCTGCATATGTTGAGAATTCTGCTGATCTTGTTGCATAGGTTGTTGTTGAAAATGGGGCTGCGGACCTTCCTCCAGTCTTTGGCCCCGCAAAACTGGATTGTTCTGGTTTAAAGGTCTTGGATCAAAAAATTGACATTGAGATGTAAAATGATCATTGCTTCTGCAAATGCTGCAATTAAAATTCCTAGGTGTTCGATTATTCCAATTCCAACTAGGGCTGTTTGATCTTTGGAAATTGCCTTGTCTTGAATTCCATCGTTGATTGTTAAATGAATTTCGTCTGTTATTAAAATTCCATGGTTGCATTTGAAATTGCGCATCTGGGGGAATTGAAAATCTACCTTCATGATTTTGTTTTAAAAAATTTTTTCTGGCATTTACCCACTTTAATGGACTTTGTTGCTCAATTTGTCTTAAATCTTTCCTTGGTCTCCTACTCATTTGTAATAGATTCTCAATAGACTCTAATCGCCTTTCCAAATGTGAAAAGTCAAATGCTCTTTCTCTCTCTCTATTCTGCTCCCTAGTCTGAAATTTAACTCTCTTTGGTGAAGAATCATCTACTCCTATGAGTGTAATAGGCTGTGAATCTTCAGCATTCGCCTGACTATACATAGAGTCTACTTCATCTGCAACTCTGAATAGATCTTTCATATCAGCTATGGTCTTTGGATTACTTAGTTTGAGCGTTTGCATGTTATGTTTTCGCAATCCCATACATATGTTCCTTATTCGTCTCAAATCAGACATATTAGGATTTAATAAATTATTTAATTTTTCAACTCTGACCATATATTTCATGCATGGTTCATTTTCCTTTTGTTTCATAGATCTGATCTTATTTTCAATCGTAATTGAACAAGCTTTTGTCTCACTGAACATCTGTAAGAAATTCTCTTTTAATTCTGCCCAACTAAATAACTGTTGCCCTGTTAAAGTACGTATAACCTGATCTCTTTCGTACTCTGCCTTAAAGCAATAATACCACGTTAATGCATCCCCTAGCAAATGTGCAGGAAATTGTAATAATTTCAGCGGCTCTGTCCAGCCATTAGCATCCGCTGCACTCTCATAATTGAGAATCCAGTCGTCTGCGTCTACATTATTAGTTCCAGAGAATTTTTGAGGTTGTATCACAGCTCTAGCCGGCTTGATTGTCTTTGTTACATAATTAGTCTGTATTCTCTCTCTCCATGGTATGCCGTTTTTTACTGTTGATGGTTTAGGGTTAATTGAAGATATATTCTGGCCATTTCGTTGATAGCCTGGAGGGCCATCTTCCTCTTCCCAGTTCTCATTGTCTCTATCGTCAATATCCTGATCATCTTGGTCTACGTAATCAGCTACTGTTACCGGTGGTTGTTGTTGTCCCGGTCTTATTGGTGTAGATTGATGTGTAGGTGTTCTTAGCATTAGGACAATATCTTCTCTTTCATACGGCTCTTCAAAATCTGATGATAAATCATCGTCCGAGTAATCCATTTCGATGTTGTAAAAGGGTTGTGACGAAAGGAAAACTTTAAATAAGGAGTGTGTAGTGTATACTGTTTGTGTGTGTGTGCTTAAACTATCCTATATTAAAATCTTACTTTTATCTCGTTTCTTTTCAATGGTCGAGTGTCTTTGGTTCGTAGTAAATTTTATTACTTCAGTTACACATTCCAGTCTCCTTCACTGCTAACATTAACTCTAGTGACTGGCCATATATGATTATACCCAGGTTTATAACCATATCATACCCGTCGCTTTCATTGCTAAAATTTACTCTGGTTATTGACAATGTATAGTTACCAATTATTATTTAATATATTTAACAGATCTGTACTTTTAATTTTAGTTTTAAGACGTCCCTAAGATTTCATCGCTTTCTAACGCGGCATGTATGTCGAATTCATTCACATAATAGTGTATCCGTGTCCATATTCTACATAAAACAGGATATCTATTTATGGACGCTTCCCATTGCTACAAATGAGAATGCTTCTCAACAGTTTATATATTTATTTTCTCTCAACGCTATTATGTGCGGAGTATTCATCAATTCAATGCGTGCTTGCAAGTCTTAGCGCTATTTAGGGTAATATTCCTGTCTATCCATTCTGAAGACACTAATATCATTTCATTTTCATTAATTTATTATATTCACTTTAGGTTGATAATCCTGTCTATCCCTCAGGAAGACACTAATATTATTTCATTTTCATTAATTATTTATTTACTTGTATTAGGTATCATATTCCTGTCTATCCCTTCGGAAGGCACTATTATCATTTCTTTTCTTTCACTTTATTTATTTTATATTTTTGATACGTTTTTATGCCCTTACTCTAATCTTACGTACTACTTATATATTTAATGGAGATGAGATGGATGAAATCGCCTAATGTATTACTCGGGCGAGGAAGTCTACCAAGGTGCCTCTCTATAGTAATTCTGAATTTGCTCTCTCAGGTTGTTAATAATATTATCACTCTCATGAAATAAATATGCTCCTGATATGATAATGAAAATTATGACTATGATAATCAATGCAAAAGTGAAATTAACAGCGCAACACATATCTCGTATTGAAGCCTAATCCGAAACGGGGTATTTGTGCAGACGCATAATATGCTTGGCACAAACACCAACTAATTGTAGAATTTTCGTGCACAACTTTTACTTGAAAGGAAAAACTCAGGACAATTTTTAGGTAAGGAAATAGAATTTTCACGGGAAAAAGGCAAAATTTTAATTTTCTCAAACTACTCCCAAAGAACAAAGAATCACACAAATAGGCAAAGACTCTACGGGCCACCAATTTATGTCATCATCCCACTAATTAGGATGGAATGCGGAATGCCGTCGGGATCTACTCCTATTGCTTCGTATGATTCTATGTTAAATAAAATGGGAATAATACTTGGAGTTGGGTTTAGTGAGCTCACGCTCTTTTATTAAAGCTTCTACTTGTTACAGAGGGTTGAGAGAGGTATAATTTTGAGAGGAGATGGATGTTCAATTGGAGAGAGTTTAGGTAAGTTTACAAGAGAAAGGGCCAAGGCAAACTTCGAGTGTAAACGAAGTGTGCAGCCGCTTTTGTCAACTCTACTCGGAGCCGATGTGCTGGTCGGGATCTCCTCGTTGCGTCGGAGTAGTAAAGGTTGGTAGGGATAGGAATACAAAGGACACACAATACACTCATTCAATACAATACAACTTTCACATTACTACATACACTTACAACAATACACCGTTCATCCGTTCCTCCGTTTCTGTGGGTACAATCGCTGAACGCAGAGACCGTTCATCCTTCCTTTACATACTAGTAATACAAGTAGTAGTATTTATATAGATATAGTAATACCTATAATTATACCGTTTACCGACATTAGTTCTTTCACGTTTATCCAGGACAAAATTAAGGAAAAGTCGTAGGATATAATATCGCATCGCTAGAATCGTTACATGGGTATGGGGGCTCTTTGACTTTCAAAGTTTCCGATCGACAGATCAATTATTTATTTATAAACTTTTTCTGTAGTTGCGACTATCAAAAGTAGTAGTAAAACAAAATCGTTCCAATCATATGCTTACGAACGGTTTATACAGTAAATACTTATTATGCCATGCGCATACACTTCAACAAATTGTAGTTTTCAAAATAACATTTCATTTATTAAGAGTACAAATGGTTTAATTTAAAATACATAATAATTAAGAACAATTTGGTTCATACATACTTCAAATTCAAACATTAAAATCAATATACTAGTCAACTACAGCATGTAATAAATAACATTTTACATGGATTGCGAGGTTGGAGGAGCTGTATTTGTTGGCTGAGGGATTAAAGGTCGTGGTATTAAGCCTCCCATTCCTGGAGGAGGCATCAATGGAGGCATACCCATTGGGGGCCTTAAACCTGTTTCAAAATCTTTTACAATTCCAGTTTTTCAATGTTTTTTAACTATAAAGATAACAAACCACTTACGATTCAAGCTAGCCAGCATTCCTGGTGGCATGCCAGGGGGCATACCGGGCATTCCTGGAGGCAGACCTGGTGCACCACCAGGAGGTGGTCCACCGGGAGGCATCATCATTCCAGGAGGTAGCATAGGAGGTCTACCTCCAGGAGGACCTAGCAAAGGTGGTGGCTGACCAGGTGGACCACTCGCAGGAGGAGGCATCCCAGGACGAGCTATTATTTTTATTGAAAATTATTATTAATAATCTTACATTTGATACCTTTACCACAATCACATAGCTTAGCAAAGTTATATTTTATTATATTATACTGGAAGTGTCCTTACTCTGTAAAATTGACGGTGGAGGTATTGCAGCTCCTCCTTTTGCAGTTCCACCAAATGGATTGGATGGAATTTTACCGGCTTTAAATGCAGCAGCTAGAAAATTAACAATCTTAAATTTTAAAGTCCAAAATTTGATTGCCAAATCACTAATACAATCTTTATTCATTAATCAAACATTCTGTTGTAGCAAGTAACATACCCTAGGTAGCTGAACCAAAAATTCAGGCAATTTATTTTTCTTAAACATATCATTTTGATGTGTTAAAAATTAAATAAACGGTAAAACATACTTGTGGCATCAATAAGACTCTGAGCTTGATCTTCCATCCATTTTTGATAATAAAATTTCACATTATCCTTGTGTTTTCTACCAGCGCAATGAGTTTTTCGTACAGAGGGCTAAAAATAATTTCCAATTTTTTGTATATTATTTAGATTTCGAATTCGAACAATGAATAATTATATACAAACTACAAACTCACGGAGTCATGTGTCAAGTAAGTATCGCAGTAGTCGCAATAGTACTTCGGCATTTTGTTCAGCCTATGGGAATGAAATTCATGGATTAAAAACTCCTTATATATTATATATGTTAGCGGCAATAAGTGAATTCAGGCATTAAGCTTAATGCCTAGGCATTAAGTGTAATTTTGAAACATTTTAGTTTTTCGTACTTAAAATTTGAAAGAACATTCATATACCATTATTTCGTATTTGTATGTGAATAAGGACAATTTTAGAAGTCCAAAAAGGTAAAGATGTTTACGGTGTCAGTCATGAATAAGGACCGAGTTATAGACCCTCAAACTTTTGCATAAAAACCTCCACAATGTCTTAAGTCTTAGTCGCACGCTATTCATATGCGGCATTTTAAACTCCTTACAATGTCTTTACTAATTAGGAAAAAGAATATAATTGTCGATATCTGTATTACCTTGGACATCTAGTGTGTCTGCAGGTTTTAAGTGAATTTGATGGCGGGATCCTTCGTATCATGAAGATATTCATCACTGTATTTAGTGATGTACTGTGTTTAGTGATGAATATCTTCATGATACGAAGGATTCCGCTATCAAATTCACTTAAAACCTGCAGACACACTAGATGTCCAAGGTAATACAGATTTCGACTATTGACTATTGTACTAAATAAATGGTCTTCTAAATTTCAAATACTAAAAACTGGAATTCTTCAAAAATTTTACTTATTGCCTAGGCATTAAGCTTAATGCCTGAATTCACTTATTGCCGCTAACATATATATTACTAGCAGCAAACTGTGTACACCTACATAATATATATAAATATGCTATATTATAGCTTAATGTGCTAAAAATGTTACCTAAAAATCATGCACCTAAGAATAGACTTCAACTCTCAACTAAACAATTATTATTCAATATTAATTAAGAAAAATGTAATAAATATGAAATAAAATAAATAATGAATGTCTCCCGTTGAATTTCTACTTTTCTACTATTATAATTCATAATTTATAACGATCCCGTCGGTATACCGCGGTATCCTGTCTCTGACCGTATATAATCTGTAACCATTCAGGAAGGACTCAGGACCTTTGACCTTACCTTTTGATGATAATATTATTATTGCTGCTGATGGTTTATTATTTAAAACAGGCAGAAAATTCTAAAAATTGACATAAATTTACTATCCAGCCAGGAGCCTTAGCGTCAAAGTTCTCAGTGTCAGAAAGATAAAGCCAAAATTATTGTTCTGAGTTCTGATGTTGTTCTTCTAAACCAATACCAATCACAATTTAAAATGATGCGCTCTCTTTTGTCGGTATTTCATGAAGCTAAACACAGTCTGCTATTTGTTGACTTGTCGATGAAGTACAAAATTCAAAAAGTCGGTTCACATGCAGCAAGCGAATGGGCAGATGCACATGCAATGCAATACACATAACACATGCACACTTACAAATATAAAACAAAATAAATAAATAATAATTTTTGTCATTGATTGTTGAAACACAATTGAAAATTTCGATCTTCTTGATTCTTGATCTGGTGGTAAGTTTTTTTGATATTCAACATGTTTCTCAATACACTCTTCTCACTCACACTTCGTTTCTTCCAGCCACCACCACTCGACGCATGGTGATTCGGTTACTCACTCAAGTCACTCATCACCAATTATAACGTCGTCTGTGGTTGTCGTCACCTCGTCACATCATCACATTTTTCAGTAGAAAAAGAAGTATTGACGATGTCCAGCAATGATAATGAAATGGTAAATAAATCATCCATATTTCTGTTTTATATTCAGATTTATTATCAAACAATTCTGGGATTGATGGATTGAATGCGTTTTCTAAAACATTACAACACTGGCCGTTCGAATAACTTCCTGTGCTGTCCCAAGCTACCTAGTTTCTAATAATATGGCCTAGGTAGAACATTGAATGTATTCTATCAATGGTTGTAATGGTCACCGATTATTCATCGATTCCGGAATGATTGATCGTCTACATAAATAATTGACGGCTGGGTTATCACTAACGAGAATGACTTATTTGTATCACAGGAAGACCTCGGTACGCCATTAAAGAGTACCACTATGTCGTACCCTTGCCCCGAAGACTTCCACTTAAACATGGATACTCCTGATCCAGATCCCAAGCATGAGTATTTAGAAGATTCGTCAGATGAAGAGGCAAGATAAAAAATGCAATAAATTTTATCTATTATTTATTTATTTTTTAAACCAGATAAAGCTGAACTTCAGATTAACTAGTTTAAGGTTTAAGTGGTCAAATGACATAATAATATTATGTCCCATCATGTACATTGTACTGCCATGTCTTGTCCATGTACAAGTTTTTGTATTTTGAACTTTTTAATAGCTATCTCTAGCACATCTAACATTTTATTTAATGTTATGCTTTATAAAATACATCAATGGTCATCAAACAATCAGACCTTCTTCAACTCGGGTAGAATATATTTGTACTGTTTATATGTCAGATAATATAAAATTATTATTCGTCATCTGTAGGTGTCTCTTCAACTTGACTAACTTGATAATTTTGTCCACCCAGATTTAATTATTTGACAATTTAAATAGTAATTATTGCGCATTTTGAATTTTGAGTATTTTCGAGACTTTGAGACTAATTCTGATGACTACATTGTTTGTAATATAGGATGTCAGAAACACAGTTGGCAATATCCCGTTAAACTGGTACGATGAATATCCTCACATTGGATACGATTTGGATGGTAAAAAATTAATCAAGCCAAAACACGGAGATAAGTTAGACGATTTCTTAAAACGAATGGAGGATCCAAATTTTTGGTAAATTGTCATTTTTAACAGTTGTCCTTTGGTCGGCAGTAAAGGTATGTTTTCTCACAATAAATCATTTTATTTGAAATCAGGCGTACTGTTAAAGACAAACAGACGGGACAAAATGTTTTATTGAGTGATAAAGATGTCGAGCTAATTAATAGACTTCAATCAAGTAAAATTCCGGATGGAGACTATGATAATTTTGCGGTATGTGGTAATGGTTTCATTTTGTTAGTTGAATTTACTTCATTGTTCATTAATGTTCTTTAATATTATTTTATGCTTTCAATTTCATTATTTAGCCATGGATTGATTGGTTCTCATCCGAAGTAATGGAAACACCACTCAGAGCTATGCCACCTTCCAAGACTTCATTTTTGCCATCTAAAATAGATAAAATGAAAATATCCAGAATGGTTCATGCTATAAAGATGGGATGGATGAAGCCGAAGCCTAAACCCCCAACTGAACCAACTTTCTTTATGTTGTGGGATTCTGACGATAAAGCCGAAACAATGAGAAGAATCCACGATCATATTCCGCCTCCGAAAACCAGGCTGCCTAGCAATGCTGAATCTTACAACCCTCCAGCAGAATACCTTTTTGATGACAATGAAGTATGTCGTTGTAATTTCATTAAGTGGCACATGGACGTAGAAAACTATTATTAACAATTTTTGTTTGTATTTTTAATAGATGAAATACTGGGAGGACAAGGCTGACGAACCTTATAAAAGAAAATACAACTTCATCCCCCAGAAATATCCAAATTTGAGATCAGTTCCTGCTTACGACAAGTATATTAAAGAGAGATTCGAGAGATGTTTAGATCTTTACTTGTGTCCTCGAGCCAAAAAAATGCGAGTAAGTGCATAATATTTTCAAAGTCACTCCCACTCAAAAAATGTTGTTAATGTTACTACATTGTGGTCACTGCATAATGTGCTAAAAAGATAATTTCCATCCGTTTCTAGCTTACGATTAAAGCTGAAGATTTGGTTCCACAACTACCTAATCCAAAAGACTTGCAGCCATTCCCTACTGTTCTTTCTGCTGTCTACAAAGGTCATACAGATATGGTGCGCTCTATTAGTTTGGAACCTTTTGGTCAATTCTTTGCTTCTGGATCTGATGATGGAACTGTTAAAAGTATAATATTATGTTTTTATTATCAAAATACGATATAATTTTCAAAAAATAACATAGTACCCTACTTGTTAGTTGGAACTGATACGCGAGGTCTTGTAATATCTCCATAGTTTGTTTTCGATCTAATTAGATAACAATTTGTTTTCGTAGTCTGGGAGGTTTGGACTGGTCGGTGCATGAAGACATTTAAACTTGGAGAAACTGTGCGATGGGTAGAATGGTGTCCGAATAAATGTTTATCACTTATAGCTGTAGCCGTTGATTCGGATGTAGTTCTTATAAATCCTGGTGTAGGAGACAAAATGATTGTAGAAAAAACAGACACCTTGTTATCAGAGAGTCCTGATCAAAGTGAATACGCTCCTCCAGAAAGAGTATCTGCTGTTGTGCAATGGGAACCTAAAGATGATGAGAAATGGGAACAAGGAATTCGAATAATGATTCGACATTTTAAGCAAGTTCGACAAGTAAGCCAAAATACTACATAATATTTTATAAAAAATCACAACGTAGCTACTTAAAGTTAATTTTCTCCGATTATAATACTAGATTTATTTTTTACTTATACTCCATGAAGTGTTGTTCACTACTTCCATGAATGGATGGTGAAAGTTTAAATGGAGTTGATATGATAAAAAAGAAAGTGATACTTTTTGAGAATTGCATGTTACCTTATTAAATTGTTTCTCAATTGTTCAATATGACTTCATTTTGTATAATGTGTAATCAATTATATCGTTAGGGTAGGGATCAACCTCAGCCTAGAATTAAAAATTAAACCAAATCTTTGTGTTTATCAATTTAGGTAACATGGCATGGAAAAGGAGACTATTTCAGTGCTGTCATGCCCGAAGGGCTTAACCGTTCAGTTGTTATTCATCAACTTTCGACAAGGAGATCGCAACTTCCGTTAAATCGTTCAAAGGGATTGATACAATGCGTCACATTTCATCCGATTCGACCATTTTATTTCATTGCTGTAAGTGTTTATTATTAATTGTTTATTGCATTTGTGTTACATATCTTAATTTGTAATAATTATATCATTTTAATATTATTTTTAACTTACTTATTTTCAGACTCAACGGCACGTCCGAATTTACGATCTTGTTAAGCAAGAAATGGTTAAGAAGTTAATAACTGGATCGAAGTGGATTGCAAGTATAGCCATCCATCCGGGTACGTATACACTCAAGTTCTCAAATCCTATCCATTGTTTTAAAACGTTATTGAAATTGAAACACTAGTTACTTTCTGATACTGATTACTAGTCTTAATTTTCTTGAAATATTTTAAAGAAGATGTAAGCAAACTAGAGAAAGTAAATGCTATACATTTCTTGTGTTAGACAATGTTGTAGCATGTTTGGAATGTTCTGAACCTTTTGCTTATTGCTGTGATTGTGATACTTGATAAACTAAATGCATTCCATAACTATAAAACACTATTATATAAATGATATTGTTATGCTTTACAATAATGCAACTATCTTTTTCAGGAGGGGACAATGTACTGGTAGGAACATACGATAAGAAAGTCATGTGGTTTGATCTTGATCTGTCTACTAAGCCTTACCAAACGTTAAGACATCACGGAAATGCTGTCCGCAGTGTTGCTTTTCACAAAAGATATCCTCTTTTTGCTTCTGGATCCGACGATTGCAGTCTTATTGTGTCCCATGGAATGGTTTACAAGTATGTTATTTTTCTAATACGATACTGTTTAAATGGCGAAAATTTTAGTTTAGGATTAGTTTTATAAGATATGAATGATAGATAAATATATCTGTGATGATATGTCTAATTGTTGTATTAATTGCTGTGTCATTAGCGATTTGCTGCAAAATCCACTTATCGTCCCGGTCAAAAAACTTAGAGGTCACGAGAAAAATAATGATTTTGGAATTCTGAGTGTGATGTTCCATAATATGCAGCCATGGGTATTTTCTTCAGGAGCAGACCGTACAATTAAGTTATATACATGAAATGTGAATTGAAACTTGTAATATTGCGATAGGCCCTTGTTCTGTGTATGTATGATGCAGTGAATAATGAATGTATAATTTTTAATCGTTATTTCATCGAAGTATTAATGTAAGTCTCAACGTCAACCATCTGGCTTTACAAAAATGAATACGATGATAACGATAAAATCTTTTTCAGCACTAATTAAATGTTTTCCATAAGAATGATTATCGTGTTTTCGTAGAAGCTTTTATAATTACTGAGACAAGTTGAAAGTTTAATTATTAGACCATGTAGATTGTAGATCAAAAATTAAAACCTTAGATGTAATAGTAATGATGATGTTCAGTCGTTCTTATAATTAAAGCTAGAAGACATGCTTAATTAAATTATATTTTATGTTGTTGTGTCAAATATTGTCCTAATCTTACTGTTTTTGTGTTAAAAAATTAAACAAATGTGCTAGAACTTAATTTGCACATTTAATTAAAATTTCAAACTTGTAGCGTAAGTATGATGTTCATAAATTCTAAATATGTTCTGGTGTCGTCCGTACCTTATTCAAATGAAATTAACAAGTACATGTAGCTAACTAGTAACAACAAATTAAATTTATGCTAGAATTCGTTGATTTATTATGATGATAGTGTTTAGCTCTATTGGAGAAAATATCTATGTAGTACAGAGTCTGATCTGAAATTACTTAAGGTTTTGGGGGAGATTAGGATTTAAAAACTTAGATTTTAAACTGGGCTGTGGCTATGATAATACACAATATTATGCAGCTGCTTCAATACAGAAAACATTTTAAAAGTAAAATTCGTATAACAAACTTAAGTTAAATATTCCATTTTAAATACTGACTTTGAATTGATTCTGGACATAGCGATACTAACTTACGAGCATTTGCACGATCTTTTTCATTCATGAACATTACCAATGTGCCAAATCGACGAACTTTTAGCAACCCTTCCATATGTGGAATAATATCCCACTTCTTAGGCATAAATTCCCAAATGAGAGCATCAAAAATATCGGACAGCATTGGAGATTCCATATTATTTTGAAAAATATTGTAATCTTCAGCTTCCATTTGCTTCAGATAATGAGCAAAATATTCAGGTGAAGATTTCATCTGTTTCCAGTGCATTTCAAACTGTGCTGCGGTTGATGGTTTTGATGGTAAATTGTCAAAGTTCATTTTGGAGAATAATTGCTCTAATTGAGTACTATCTTTACATTGGGAAGACTTTCCAGGTTTTGCTACTCCGAAATTCTCTTCAACTCGCATTTTCTTCGATTGTTCATCCTTTTTTCCAACTACTTTCACGTACAAAGGAAACAGTGGTCGTTTAGAGCGTTGCTGAGGAGGTTTCTTAATCGGTTTAATTGTTTTCGGATAGCTATCTCCGCAAGCATCTGTATCTAATTCCATCTTCTCAACGGGATCGTTTCCATTTACCGTAGTGAACTTTGTAGCTTTAGCTTTTAAAATGTGTCTTGACAACTCTGATGCAATGGGATTGGGAAAAGATGAGGCAGAATTTGATGTGCTTCTTTTAAACTGAAGATCGCTTAATAAATTTTTGACTTCTCGATTGGTAGGCTCCAGTTGAATAGCTCGCTGAAGATCAGATTCAGCTTCGCTGCTGCATCCAAGTTCAACATTGAGTTTCGCACGTCGATATAAGACTTTAACGTAATTAACATCTATTTTTAGGGCTTCGTCACAGTCTTTCTTTGCTTTATTTAACTCCTGTTTAAAAATATACGCTTGTGCTCGATTTGCAAATAAAGTGCTGTTGTTTTTGTCCAGCTCAATTCCCTCAGAGTAGCAATTGATAGCAGCGTCATAATTTTTATCTTTCATGTAACAATTTCCCATTTCCTTTTTCTCTGATGCCATAGTTTTGGATTTGATTTCCAAAGCTTTCATTGTAATAATTTCTTCCTCACTTAATTCCATTTTTGCTGCTGGGTTCGACTCTGAATCTAGTTCTTCACATGCTTTCTCAACATCGAATTTCTCCCAAGCATCGTAGTTACAAGATGTCTTGATCTTTTCTTTTTTAAATTGATTGTTCTCGTCCCTCTTTTCCTTTACCATTTCATTGGACATTTTTGCACTTCTTGGTGGAATGCTTTCCAAAGTTTCAAGAAGTTCGGGTGATGAAGCTACTTCTTTGGCTTTCATATTAATGGCCCAATCATTTAAATCTCCTATCAACTCATTTCTATCTTTAGCACTTTCTCTTATTACACGTTGAATAAGAGCAGGATCACGAGCCATGGCTGACAATCAAACTGAAGAAACCCCGAGAAGCGAGCGGTTACTTTTTTCTTCAGTCCAAGCTTCGTATTGTTCTTCGTAAAAAACTAAAACCGGATAAACCGCCAAAGAACTGCTCAATGCGACTAGTCACTATTTGGTAACACACCGGTGGTTGCTGTCAAGCTCCAGCGGACTGAAATAAACAAAATGACACGTATAAAACAGGTGAGCTAAATATTTTCAATAACAAAATAATAGTCAATAGTGGTTATACCAAACTCAAACCATATTTTCGAACTTATCATATGATTATTTTAATATTCATATTCATGACTCATGACTATTAAATTTATTGGATATTGGATGTCATCGCTTTTAACATTGACATTTCGACAGCTAAACGATTGATAACGAACGGAAGAGTCAATAACAACAATCTATTGACAGCAAATCAGTCTGAAGTTTGACTGACAAGTGAATTGAATAATAAATAAACGTCATCCTAGTATTTCTATTTCTAGTCGATCAGCTTACCTTTGTGTAACGGGCAATAAAACTGAAATAGTGAAATTGAAACTTTTTAAATACTTGACACTTGAGCAAAAAATACCACCTCACAGGCCGCACACATCACAGAAGTTCTCCTGTGGTAATAAAAATCCGAATTTTCTTTGGGATACTGCGCCAATTGTCATTAGCTATTATAGCTATTGAACAGTATCTAGTATCAAGTAAAAGTCAATGAATCTTGATTGTTAGACAACGAGGTAAAATTGCCGGGAGAGTATTTTTGATTTGGAATCACCTGACAATTTTGAACCATTCGAGCATTGTACTTCTTTCAGCGCCAGAAACCGTCAACATCACAAAATCACAAATCTCTCTCGTCTCCTTTTCTTCGTGTTGACTCTTCCTGAGAAATAAATCCAACGGCAGTTCTTCAACTAGATTGGAACTTCACTTGCATTGCACTTATTTTACTTGTGACTTGGCATTCTACAGGTTTGACAAATGCCAAACTGTTCCGTTGTCTGTCAATGTTGACAACTTGCATAGTCAACTTACTATTACCACTGCACTGTCATTGGTCACCAACAGTGTTACAGTGAGTGAGGTTACTACTGACTACTTACAAACAAGCTTAAACAATACAAGTTCCGACACTTTTTCCACTGATTCCACGTCCACTCTTATCGAGTACCGATCGGATCCCAGCTAGCTGTACATTCCGATAATCACATTATCAAATCAATCTCTATTATTCTCTATCGAGCCAAATTCTATGCTAGGCCGCTTAGGTGTGTTTTATGTTATCTGTCCGTTGTCCGTGTCCGTTCAACTTGATCTTTGATGGTCAAAGTAGTCAATAGTAATAGTAGTAAAAGGTAACTTATTTTGACATTGGTTGTATTTTTAACATTTACTAAGGTTAACCGGAGTTGCACGGGCTCACTTTTTACGGCCTGAAACGCCGCAACCGTAAGGGCAGCTTGAGCCCGTGCTATTCCTTACTCTGGGTCCTGGACTGGAATCTCCATAATATATTACAAAACTTTTCCCGACAATAACGTTTTCCTAGGCGTTAGTCGTTTAGCTAGTTATGTTATGTTATGTTACTGTAACGCAAGACTCAAATTCTCGATTACAACGAATGGCAATGCTTAAAACTTTATTGTAAATTGTTTTATCGGTTTCGCTTATCGTTAAGTTGACCTATCACTTATCATTATGATTATAGCTTATAAAATATGTCTTTTATTGGAATATAAATAGCAGTCCATAATCAATAATATAATTAGCATTTATTTACTTCATAAATAGTAGTATATTAATTAAATTTAAAGTGGTCAGTGGTTGGTTGATAATCATTTTTTTAAATGAATTTGCGTAGGTTCGATTGCTTTTACAGCTGTTAAACAGCATAAATTTGATAGAATCGAAAGGATAAAGTGACTGAACGATGTCTTTGAAGTCTGGACACACTGGTCAGGAAGAAGTTGGCAGTCAGCAAAGTGGAAGTTCATTTGCACCTGTTGCTCAAAATCCACGTAGAGCTATGCAAGCTCCCAACCGGTAAGTTACTGTAGTAGTAGTTGTAAATACGTAATAAGTAATACAAACGAAATGTGGAAGCTATTTTTATTCTTTCAGGAGGTGGGTCTTGTCAGATTTTGAAATTGGCAAGCCACTTGGGAAAGGCAAATTTGGAAATGTTTATTTGGCGAGGGAAAAGAATTCCAAGTTTGTGGTTGCTTTAAAAGTTTTGTTCAAAAAAGAATTACAGCGTGCAAAAGTGGAACATCAATTAAGACGAGAAATTGAAATACAAACTCATCTTCGGCATCCTAATATAATTCGCATGTTTGGATATTTTCATGATGACAACAGAGTTTACCTAATAATTGAATATGCGCCTGGCGGGGAGCTTTATAAGAAGTTACAAGCTCAACCTTTAAAAAGATTTGATGAAAAGACGTATGCTTTGCGATCCTCCGTTATAAATACCATCAATAATATTTAAGGGTAGCCCATAATTGATCTACAATCATTTTCTTTTTCAAAATGTTGCAGTTCCGCAAATTATATTGCTCAGTTAGTTGATGCTTTGATCTACTGTCATTCTCGTAACGTTTTGCATCGCGACATCAAACCAGAAAATATCCTTTTAGGAGCTAATGGAGAATTAAAGATAGCAGATTTCGGATGGTCTGTTCATGCCCCAACTTCCAAGTAAATATTAATATCTTATCTTCTTGTCTATCGAACTTATGTTGTTTGGTTTGCACTGAAATTTTATTACTGTAAATTTTTCGCTCAGACGAGCTACTGTTTGTGGAACATTGGACTATTTGCCTCCAGAAATGATTGAAGGAA
Organism: Tomocerus qinae; assembly: GCA_020055645.1. NCBI lineage: Eukaryota > Metazoa > Arthropoda > Collembola > Entomobryomorpha > Tomoceridae > Tomocerus > Tomocerus qinae. Next base: position 2,185 of record JAECZT010000046.1, on the reverse strand, counting down.
AAGGCCATGACAAAACTGCAGATATTTGGAGTGCTGGTATTCTATGCTACGAGTTTTTAGTGGGGAGACCTCCTTTCGAGACGCCAACGTATGACGCCACGTACAACCGTATCATGAATGTAGACTACAAATTTCCTGATTTTGTCAGTGAAGCTGCATGTGATTTAATTCGCAAGGTACATTTTTGATATAATATACAATGTTTTTAATTAATTAAATTGTATTGTATGATTATTTTCAATGTCAATTTTGTTTTCTTTCACTTGGCAGATGCTTAGGAAGATCCCTCAAACTAGAATTTCTTTGGCTGATATTTTACGGCACCAATGGATAAAAGATAATTGTAGTAACCGTATCTTGACATCGAACCAAGATTCCAATAAACAGTGAGTTGTTACATTTCATCCTCAAATAATAGCCATTTGAGCAGACAGCCAGCGGCTTTGCTCACATCGCAGCCACAACCAACAATTTATTGTAATTCACATCACATTTTTTAAGACTCTTAGCGTTTTATTATGAGTCGTTCGTCATTTAATTTACTAAATATTATAGAATCATGATAAAATCTTGGTTTTTACTGACATTTTTCGGATATCTTGAAACGTCAGTATGAATACACAAACACCAAAATGTTCATTCATGCTTTAGTTTATGGATTGTTGTAATCATAGGCCATTCATTTTGTTCATAATTGTAAAAACAATCGTTAGTCAACGAATCAATAATTTTCATGGAATGCTAAAATACGTGACCTTATAAAATAGTTTTATACTATGGAATTTGTACCAATGTTCAGGTAATTATTATTGACAATATTATAGAATAACTATGTAATTTAAAAAGTAATGTGTAATTTTTGAGATACTGCCATTTCGTATTTTAATGTAATTTTAAAATTTTTTAAAATTCTACAATATTAAAGTATAAATATACAATATTGTTGAATATATTTGTCGTATATATTTTAAGTGCTTATTAAGGAAAAATACCTTTTCGGTATTGCCACTGCCATGAAAAGTTAGTATAAGTTCATGTAAATAAAAAATTGTAAAATTAAACCGTAATTTTGTGCACATACTCGAATTTAAGAGTCGTTAATATTAAAGAAATAAAGTGCAGAATGACAAATAACAGTTTTTATTGTGACTTTAAATACATTTTTTGCTATCTACTGTACAAGATGTAGACGAAAATTGTTCAATTGATTAAGATTTAGATATTTCATTTAATTTATCTTACTCGCTAATTAAGTGGAAACATTTGCTATATAGCATAAGCATAAATCGTAATAAATGTTAACATTGTTTTCAGGTTTAACAAGTTCATATTTGTTAGCCATTTACAAACAGAAAAATCAAAACGCAAGTCGTTATTTTCCTGGTCGAATTCATTCCAAAATTTAATTTATTTATCGTCATTATTTTCTAACTAATTATTATTTATAAGTGCAAATTATAAACTATTCCGATACCAACCGTTGCTCATCCTGCATCCTGCTGACATTACAAAACGCAATAGAAATTAACATAGGTATCTAAACATAACCCTGACAAGTAATAAATCAGCCTTTCATTCCATCTTTCTCTGCAATGCAATAACCGCCACACGACAATTTGGGATTTAGGGATGCTAAAGATAAGGACAAGGAGTAAATGTAAAAAGTTCTTATCAATCGCAATCTAGTAATTCTTCAACCACGTTTTAAATTATCAACCTATTCGTATTCCTCACTTTCATTATGTGATTTCCATTACTAAGTAAAATCAACATGAACAATTTCAAATTCGGATCTATTTTAATACCATATTAAAGAAAAATATAAACAGGACAGTTAATAAATTCTATTACTAACATACTCAACAAGGAAAAAGTCTACATTCTACACAAGTCTTTATGACTATTCTATGCTAGATGATGAAAGTAAATTTGAATAAAAGACGTGTCAACGGATTTCAGTGTTTTGAAGTCCGAAGGACACAGACAACGCTAAAGCAGCCTAATTAATTTGATACCTGACAAAACTATGTCATTATAAGATTAACGACAAATATTTTAAACAGGGAAATTCCAGATTATGATTATATTATATTGAAGATTACAACACGACACTATAATTACATACAATGTTTTGCTTTTTATGATTACATAAACTCTTTAAGCAATAATTATTAAACTGTTTCGT
>JAECZT010000045.1:0-52064 GCA_020055645.1 Tomocerus qinae | reverse complement strand
AAAAATCGCCACATAAAAATACACAGGTATTGGGTGCATGTACATTGAAATAAGCGTATGTAATTGTAAGCCTATTTTCATAGCTTTATTTAAAAGTCATTGATTATTACCAGAAGCTGCTTATGCTGTTGGATTCATACACGTTGATTGGAAAACTATAAAGCATCAAATAAATTGATATGTAATTAAAAACAAATAATGATTGAATGCACTTACAATTTCGTTGCGTTCATACTCTGAAATGATGTCCAATTGAATCAAATGCGTCAACACAACTGGCCAAATTTGTTAAATTTTCTGCCATAAAAAACAATATTTTTGCTGGATTTCGTTTTCCATTTTTACAGATTGCGCATTTCTATCTTGCAACACCGTATGTCAAAAACATTTTCTATATTTGTTGAGTGAAGAAGGGCGTAAAAATAAATCGCTTTGGTTAGCTCCTTGAATTATCTCTGCGCAAGGCCTCATTGTTGGTCTTCCTTAGTATCTCTAGAAATGTGTTTCTTATTTCCTCCCAATTTTTCTTTTTGCAAAGTAGACAACAGTTTGTAGTTTTTTGTAGTTAAAGTGGATCCACTTTCTGTCCTGTACACAAAAGTTGAAGTCAGGGTTAACGAACAAGAATATTGTAATAGCTATGATTATGTTAGATCTATAATACTTTAACGCTGTTAATGTAAGCAAAATTAGCAAAAAGGTAACTCAATTTTGCTAAACCATTGCGGGTGATTGAGAACACAAATTCTTGAGAATCGGGGGAAGTAGAATTTCTTGAAGTTGTGTGGTGGAAACAGTCAAAAATGAGACTACTTTAGATGACAGCGAAATGAGACTAGTCGTGAAGCTGAAACGTGTAACTCTAATTTTATTTACAGGAGGAGGTAGAGTTAGTGTTCCATAGAACAGCAAGAAATGCAAGTGTGCTAAATGTGGGAGGGAAGTGGGGTTACTTATAGAACCTTATGACACACTAACCTTTCATACATCAAGGTTTATCAATCCAAAGAAATCATACATTCAAAATGGCATCCCTTCTTCCAGAAAATAATTATGCAGCCAATTTTTGTAGGAGTCGGCTTGGACTCATACATATAAGAAAAATCATGACAAAAGTTCAAAGTAGTAATTTACATCATATTAGTCTCAGAAAAGAAATAATTTTACATACTAAGTTTTATGCTAGAGATTTCCACATTCTCCCACTAAAATCAAACTAACGGAAGAGCTTAATTTAAAGATACATCATAAAGTGGTTTCAACAATATTAAAACTAATAGCAATAATTAGACCACATAATCCAAACTGGTGGAGCCATACAACATCTTTCTCTATTTTGGTTACGTAGTCAGATTTATTTCTGCACTCGTAAGTCATTTATTCTAGTTATGTCAAAACTTCGTTTGCATTTATTTGTATCTAAATTCAAGAAGTAGCCGTTAATCTATAATTCTAAGCGTTCTTCCTGAGTGCAGTGTGAACTTGTTCTTTCCTACAGTTAGTTGCGTGCCATTCCGGCTCCAGTGAACGTCTACTTTTGTGTTCTTCTTCTACCTTTTCCTTTCTAGGACGGCATTTTCCGTCATTTTTGATCATTCCTTTCTTGATTTAATTGTGTGAATGTGCTTTAATTCGTAATAAATAGTATTTAGGAAAAATACTAGTTTTTCAATACATAAATTTATTACACACACAATTACACATCAAAAGAGTAAGGCTTTGGTTGGCTCCGAGTGGAGATGTTTAGCGCTACCTCTTTGACATCGCACAAAGAATGAATGACCTCTGCAATTGTTCTCCTAGAGCGGAGAATCCATAATTTTTCCACTTAGAGCAGACTGCACGAACTGAGCTCCAGCATAGATCATTTTCGAATGGTATGCTCTGATGAGTAGTTTCATAAGAAGATGCTTGTGCTGGCAGTAGAACTGTTGGGCTTCTAAAAGTTTGGCTCATTTTTACTCTGCAGAATCCATGTTTTCAGCCGGAAAATCCCAACTACTGCGTCATAGAGAAAGTTCGGACGTATTTGAAGGTGTTTGGATTGTCTGCCAAGGTTTCATTTTTTATTGGATCATAACAGAAATCCGAGAGGCCTATCAGTTTTTTCCAACGTTTTGACAGTAAGTACGACAGTGGGTTGGTCGGCAGGGTTTGTCTCGCTCCGGAACGACGTAGGTAGGCCACGATAAGGACTATGCTGTCGTACTTCAACTTGTAGTACATCAGATTTTGTGAGGATTTCTCAGAACTTTAATCGTGGCGTGGACCGCATATGTTCTCCTTTGCTCCGAGTTAACGATTTCTTCGTCCGGGCAGAAAAAATGATTGGGAGAGGCATCTTATGACTATCTTAGCCAAATTAGTCCTTTCCTCCACATGTGGACTCCAGAAGCTGTTGTTGTGGTGCAGCATCGTAAAGGAAGATCGATGGGGTTGAGATAGCAAGAGATATGTCTCCAGAATTCATAATCAGTCATTACCCGTGTCTCCTCATTCTGTTAGCCACAAAAGTTGCCCACTGCTCGCTCTTACGGATCCAGAAAGGGCCAGTAGGTCGTCTGTATTTATGGGTGGGTGATGGACTTCTTGATAGAGGCTGCTTGACGGGCTCTGATGCAACAGGCCATCAGCTCCAGTCAAAGGAATCAGGACAGTCTTCACTGAGACCACTCTTATCTTGGCAGACACCAGTTGTGCAAGGACACCCTTGTGCGTCCCGTTCCTTCCGATATAAAGATGCAGGTGCTGTTGGCGCATTTGCTGGCATCAACATAGACATGCAGTTGCCAGGAATTTCTGGAGACCGTAATTCCCAAACAACCATCGCGGAATCTGTACTTCAAAGAGGCGGGGTAGAGAACGGCACCATTTTCTGAAGCAAGGGTTGATTTTTCCAGACAGTTCTTCACCCCATCCAGCTTTGAGTTACCATGTGCGTTGTAGTAGTCATTTTGGAAGAAGTATGATAGGGCAGGTGAACCACAACGGGATCAAAGACAGCAGACATGCTTCACCTCTTTGTGACGGTTTCCGTGGGCTGCAGACTATGTCCAATCAATTTGCAGGATAATGTGTGGTTTTTGGTGTCCCAAGGATAATCCAATCACGAGTATGCAGCTGCCCAGTTTGCAGTAGATGTGGCGAAGCGGAGTCCAAATAATGGTTAACGGTACGGGTGATGAATGACGAGGAGTCAAACTTACGATGCAGGTTGAATTGTGTGTTTTGTAAGAAATATATGTATTGAAAACTAGCATTTTGAATAAATACCTATTCATTGCAACTAAAACACACTCCCACATTAATTTAAGAAAAGAATGGTCAAAAATGACCGAAAGTGCCGTCCAGAAATGAAAAGGTAGACCTTTTCCCCTATTAGCTGTTCTATTGTTCGTTTCTCATATGAGGATGTCAATGTCCCCAACATCAAATAATAATAAATCGCAGAAGTTGTTGGTTTCCTGTTGCCGTCAAGTACGCTCCAATAAAGCAAGACCTATCCAGAATTGTCGTAGAATTATTCACATAAAAGACAGCGCTAACACATTCACGATAATTTGTATGTAGATAGCAATTGACTTGACGAGTAGGGATTTTAAATGACTAACAAAAATTATTAACAACTATTAAATAACAACTATTATACTTGATCTCAATTGCCTGTAAATCAATCTAACAAGTATTTTTTACAAAATAATATGACCATTCATTTAAAAAGATTAATCTGGCGCAAAATACCGTTTTTTTGGATAAAATATTTTTGTATCCTCCATTCTAAGCAGCCGCTGAAGCTACAAATTTATCAGCTGCAGAAAGGCTAATATTTCACCAGAATTGTGTAGCCAAATTTTATCCAGTCCAGAGTGGCTAATTCTGATTAAAGCGATTCTGATACTCTTTTACGTGTGCTGAGCTGACTCTGCTGCTGACTGCTAACAACAGATGCAGTATTCAGCGTTGCGCTATTGCGTTGCGTTGTGTCGTGGACGTACTAGGCTAGCTGTGTAAATCCCTTAATGGTAATTGGAATCCAATTAACTATCCAAGCACTCAATGTGACGCTAATAAACCTTTTAGCCAATTTTAGCCAAGTCCGCTCAAATTACATGTATCCATTGCTCGTGAATAGTACTAAAGAAAAGAATAATTAAGCCTGTCTTTTGCAACCTTAAAAGCTTAAAATTAAGCTTGTGTTTTACCTAATAAGCTTAAAATTAGCCTGTCTTTTACCTTAAAGGTTAAAATTAAACTTGTGTTTTACCTTAAGCCTTAAAATTAGCCTATTATTTTACCTTAAGCTTAAAATTAAGCTTGTGTTTTTACCTGTAAGCTTAAAAATTAAGCCTGTATTTTACCTTAAGCGTAAAATTAAGCCTGTTTTTTACCTTAAGCGTAAAATTAAGCCTGTCTCTTACTTTAAAACGTAAAATTAAGCGCTATACTTTTACCTTAACTCGGCCGCCGAGAACTACCGTTACTGTATTCAATTTTACCAGTTAACATTAAATCAACCTATTCAGAATTCTTTGAAATACTTTTAAATAGACTGCCTGAGAGCCTGAGTATCTGTTGTTTACAAATTTGGAAAAGTGGTGTTGGCAATGAAGAAAAGCGTGTTGAAAAAGTAGTTTTGATGTGTTGGGATTTAAGTGTTGACCAGTGTTGTACAGTTGACCACTTTTTTGCATTTTGACCGGGCCACTGGTCAAAATGGTCAAAATAGCCAAAATGGTCAAAATATCAGTATACAGTTACTTAGGCTAGCAAATGAAATTTAAAATATTTAGAGAATGAAATATGGCCTAAAACCAATGAAACACTATTCTTCTAACATCAGACTACAGAATGACACTCTCTAATCATTTTTAACTGCAGTCTTTAGAAAGTTTTATTTGTTGTTTACTGTTGCAGTAAAAGCTACCTTGGGGTCTCAATTAACCCCAAACAGGCATTTTGTCCATTTTGACAACTTTTTAATTTTTTTTGACCGGGCCATTTTGACCATTATGGCCATTATGACCACTAGTGGTTTTAACCACTGCACAACACTGGTGTTGACAATTTAGGGATGAATCCTGTGAAACATAAATAATTAGTAAATGAACTTACAATTTCTTGGAGTTCATCCTCTGAGATGATTTTCGCTTGAATCAAATACACCAACACTCTTGTTAAATCTGTTAAATTGTCTGTCATGAAAACCATATTCTTTTTAATTTCATTTTCCATTATCACGGATGATGACGATAGAGGAAATAAATATTTTTCTTTTTTTTCTTGGATTGCTTGAGCGCAGATCTCATTGTTGGTCTTGCATAGTATGTCAAGGAATGCATTTCTAATTTCCGACCAATTTTTCCTAAGCAATGTAGACAGCAGTTGGGAGGTTCTTCTGGTTGGGGTAGGTTCTGCATCCTGTACATAATGGAAAAAATTAGAATTAACTAAAATACATTCAGATATGCTTAGTCTAAGCGACATTTTTCAGTAATCAGGCTCTTGAAGTAGACACTTATCATATTGCGTATTTTCGGTGGAACAAGGATGCCTAACTTGTATAAAATATTTCCTATATGAGGGTAGTGACAACTTGTATTAGAAAGATTTTGTTTGATATAGGTAAATGGTTTTCCCGATGGCTTTACATGTGAAGAATTTGAATAGTAACAAACAACTTTCAGGAAAAAAATCATTTTTGACCCTGTCAGTAGTTACCTCTTAAGCAAAATAACTTTTGAACCCCTGGACGGATTTTGATGAAAGTTGCAATGGAGAGCCGCCATAAGTACATCTCCAGAGGGTTTTGGAAAAAGCTGTTGTAACGTCATAGTTTTTCGATTTCAAATGGCCCGGCAAAGTTTAAAAAAGTGAGTTTTTTCGGGTTTTCACCAACATGAAAACATTTTTTCGAAGTCTGTTCGGTCCAAATTAAAGAGATTATAAAACTACAGTTTGTTGGCATATCAAGTACTTTCTGTGACCCCAGCCCAGTGTCAAAGGTCAAAACTTATTTTATAGAATATCACCGTCTGAGGTATCAACCAAAAGTTGATATAAGGGCCCTGATATCACTAAAGGCGTTATTTAGGCTAATAAAGACCTAATGGTCATATAATGCAATAATACTGCAACATTAATAAAGTGCGCTGAATCTGAGTGGAGAAAATGTATATAAACAATAACAACATTGCGAAATAATTCCGAAAAAACTAATTCCGAAAAATTTATGCATATTAAAGGCTACCATGCACGCACATGTCTCATCTAACATGTCGTTAGATGTCATTTGAATGTTAGCATAGCAATACGGGTCGACTGTTAGTGAAATTTCAATACATAATCTCGCGGGCTTTATATATATTATTCCATGGATAAAGTAATATATATGGCTACACGGGCCCTTGTAATAAAATGTAGTCAGGTTACGAGTCGCTGTAGAATTGAAGGTAATTAATAACCCCAGTTTGTGAATTCAAATAGCTCATGTCTTCTTTGGAATTACTTCGTAATTTTTATCATTGTTCATTAACATTAATGTTGCAGTATTATTGCATTACATGACCCTTAAACTGTTTTAGAGGTCTCTATTAGCCTAAATAATGCCTTCAGTGACATCAAGGCCCTAAGTTCTTTTGACTGATATCTCAGACGGTGATATTCTACACAATAATAAGTTTTGACCTTTGACACTGGGCAGGGGTCACCGAAAGTGAAATGTCGAAAAGACTTAAAATGTTTTCATTTTGGTAAAAACCCGATAAAATCCACTTTTTTAAACTTTGCCGTGCCATTTGAAATCGAAAAACTATGACGTTACAGCTTTCCAAAAACCTCTTGTCATGTCATGGCTTTGATTTTTGATGATCATGATTTTTTTCCTGAAAGTTGTTTGCTACTATTCAAATTCCTCCCATGTAGAGAGAAGAAAATGTCATTTTGGAATCCAACGGGAAAACCATTTACCTATATCAAATAAAATCTGTCATATGCAAAACGATGTCCCGTGTATAGATAATGACATCCTGTATACGCAAAGGGGTATTTTGTATGTACTCTTAGCCAGCACCGTAGTTAGAAGTCGAATTAGGAGGGGCAATGACGTCATACACTTATATGTATTATGCATAATCGCGCGAAAATTTTTGTCTTATTTCGTCTAAAATGAGTAAAAAAATATCTGCGATATTTGTGGCGCTTATCACATAGTATCATTCATATCAATCCTTTATGACATATCCCTACCAGACTGAAACCTCATGGTTCGGGGCCGCTAGCAGTGCAGAGCTATCCCTCTCAGTCTAGTCTGAGAGGGAGATTACATCTCTCCCAGTCCCTAAGTACATTATGTACTTATTACTTAGTAGTCAAACTGATTTGTAAAGCGAGCCCTTAAATGTCGTGCACTCAGAGTACCCCAAGTAAAAGGTACTAGAAGCACAGATCTGTACCACGTAAAAATTTCTGGTGAAAGGTCGTCCTTCTTCCCTAGAACCGAAAGTCCAAGTAAAATGTAGCCGAAGGTTGGAGGACATAACATACAGTTTCCATTCTTCAACAAGTAGGTCTTCGTTAACATAAGGGGAACCATATATATACGTCACCTGTTTAATATATAACTGGAAACAGACAAAAAATCGAATGAGAAAATTCGGTTTTTTTCATGTCTGTTGCCCGCTATATGTTAAACAGGTGACGTAAATGGTTAATTGCATGTCAAATTACCTAATTGGAAACTGTATCTTATGTCCACCAACCTTCGGCTACATTTTACTTTGACTTTCGAGTCTAGAAAAAAGGGCCTTTCACCGGCTGTTTTTTGTGATCTGTACTCAAGACTAACCCTTTGCCAAAGATGTTCGGAGTATTACTATTTTCCTGTCACGTTAATCTCTTTATGTATTCAAAATACAATGGATCATATATTACACGGTCATCACTTATATAATTCCCCCCCACCACAGCCCAACACAGAATAGTTTTCAAAATAATCTATATGCCATCTTGTTGAGAATCTTTTTGCGAATCTAACCGACTTCAACAATCAACACCATGCAAATCGGTTAAGAAAAACCGGGTAATACATTTTTTGAAAATAAAAAGTTGAAAATTTTCAGAAATTCTGCCCGCTTTCCAACTTTCTGAATTTCCTCAGGTCCCCAGGAGTTTTACTTTGAAATATTGTTTCCAGAATCATTATTAGAATCGCATTTGTGATTTTTCCACCAATTTTCATTAAAATCCGAGGTGGTCAATTTCTCAACTTTTTTGTGGATTACTCCAATTTTGACAAAATCTCGAAAAAGTTGAAAAATCGACTACCTTCGATTTTGATGAGAATTGGTTGAAAAATCACAAATACGATTCTAATAATGATTCTGGAAAAAATATTCCAAAATAAAATTCCTGGGGACCGGAGGAAATTCGGAAAGTTGGAAAGCGGGCAGAATTTCTGAAAATTTTCAACTTTTTATTTTCAAAAAATTTTTTACCTGCTTTTCTTAACTGATTTGCATGGTGTTGGAGTCGGTTAGATTTGTAAAAAGATTCTCTACAAGATGGTATATAGATTATTTTGATAACTATTCTGTGTTGGGCTGTAGTGGGGGGGGGGAATTATATAAGTGATGACCCTGTACATTAAAATGGACCTCCCACGTTCATTTGCTCGACTCGAAGTTTGCCGTGAATATAGGCCTTTTGTGTTGCCACATCCCGACATAAAGTTACCCGACATCCCAATGCATTTAGAAAACGGAACAAATGATAGTTATCGGCAAAAGAACAAATTACTTCAAGAATTTTGGTTGCGTATTTCATTTTAAATGAAACATGAAATAAAACATTTTCTTACATGTAGTTCCCTACTCAAAATATAATTGCAAATTGCAATTTTGATTTAAAAAATATTTTTAAATCGAGCTCTCGTGCAAGCTATATTCTGGTTGTGGTACCTTTCGCAAATGTAATCAAAACGTTTCTATGTAACATGGTTTAAGATCAAAAAATTATTCGAAGTTTTTGAAAATATTATGAAATACAACTTACAAATATAAAAAAGAAATTCAAACAGCCTTAGTTGAATTTTATTTGCCAACGTGAAATGAAAAAGACATTTCTTACATGTAGTGTTGTGCTTATTCTAAAAATCTTGATATATTCCAAAACATTTTAACGTACTTTTAGCCTTTTTTTGCCCTTTTTCCGGAAATAAATTAGATACTTGCCGAACTTGCCCTACCCAACTACGACCTTATTCATTTATGTCTGCAAAATAATTGAAAATTTTCAGCATCTAAAATTAACAGAATAAACACTGTTTTTGTCACTATAACCAGGATTAATACGAAGCCCGGATATTTAAATTTGTCTTGGGTTTGACTGCTTTTAGTGTCCGCGCGATATTTCAAAACTGAAAGATCTTGTGAAAGATTAATTTGAACTTAATAGCAATAACAATCAGAGCCGCAGTAAGGAAAAGCAGGGGACCGTCTGAGCTGGGGCTGCTTGATAAAAATATATTGCGGCTATAATATAGTTTGCTTTCATCAAGATTGGTGGCGAATACAGACAGATTTATTTGTTTGTATCGAAAAGCACTAACAAATAATTGGGAAAACTAGGCTCAAAAAACGCATGCGTAAAAGAATAAGGGCTAGTAAAGTCAATGACTTCCGTTATATTTTATTGTATCCTACTTATTGGAGAATCTTCATACCCATCGGCAATGTATAACTAATAATAAAATGATTGAACTTACAATTTCCTCGCTTTCAGCAATTGAGATTATGTCGCTTTGAATCAAGTAAGCCAACACCCTAGTTAGATCTGTTAAATTTTCTATTAAGAAAACAAGATTTCGTTTAATTTCGTTTTCCATTGAATAGGAAGCAAAATAAGCTAAGAAAAATAATGGGTTGGTCAATCAGTCATGCGAATACTAATGGCCGTTTGTAAAATGATTAAATGAAGTGCAGAGTCCAATGACTGATGAGTTGGCATTTGAACTGTGGCTAGTGTGCGATGTAGGGGAATGATGGTGGGATGGGAGGGAGATTACTCGTTATTTTCTGTTTGTTCCTTATGGAATTATCTATGGACTTTTGTGACAATACCCCTGTTATCAGTAGATAAAACAAATGTATATGTATTGTATCGTATACTGTGTGTGTAATTGCTACATGTATATTAATATGGACAATGTAAAATAACAGGATCAAATAGATATTAGTTGACAGTTTAGGTAGGTACATAACTATTTAAAATGAGCAGCAGTTTTATTTGGCAATTACAAAAATTAAAGTAAAAGGTAAATGCCATCGATTAATTTGATGGAATATCACAGATCTATAAACATATTTGTCGCTTATTTCGCTACTAGTGAACCCACCAAAGCAACGAACCTAGAACCCAGCCGAAAATTGAAATGTCAAATATAAGCAATATTACGGCTGTCTAAAAACCCGTCTTTATTAAGTAGCGGCAGCTGCTTTATAGAATTGCCCAATCTGTCTGTCTGTCCGTCCGTAAGCACGATAACTTTCGAACGGAATGAGATAATCCGTTCAAACTTTTTCTACGCATTCTATGGGTCAAAAGACAGATCAAGTTCGTAAATGGGCAAAATCGGCCATACCCCCTGACCAGGGGTGGGGTTCGAAAATTAAAAATTGACGTAACTTCCATTCTGTGCGTCGTAAAAAGTCGTTTAATACCTCGTTCGACATCAGAATGATTTAAGGAACATTATTAAACTAAAAATAGACACTGTTTTACTCTTTTGCCGCTACTTTTTTACATCCATTTGTACATGGTTTATTTTAATGTAATTTGTCAGTAAAAAGTAGGCGCCATTATTTTTACCTTAAAATCTTTTCGTAAATGGAAATTGTCTTTAAAAATTAAAGTAAAATAGCAGTATATAAATGAAAGTTGTTAGTAAAATAGAGAATAAGGATATAAAGTTACTAGCAAATATAGTAGTCGTGTCATGCTCAGGGTTCCTGACATTGACATTTGTCACTGACACGAGTCGTCAATTCTAATAATATATTAGTTTCAAAGAATTTCCCACAAAGGGACCGGGAACACCCCAAAGGGGAATTCCACACTCTGTAGATAAAATAAGTTCCTATGATAGTGTGTCTAATTCGCCTATCGGCTACTCATAGTAGAGAATCGATTTCATATTTCCTCATTGTTTGCCGTTAATCTTTTAACTACTTTATTTAGAACCAAGCACGTATCAAGAGGAGGGGTTGGGGCTGCTTAAGCCGCCCTTAAAATCCAATATATTTTGCTGGGCTCCCTTGATCAAATTCCTGGATATATGCCAGGTCAGAACATATCCGCTTTCACACTATCTATAGTAAGCTGTACTGAAAACTAACCACAAAATTTTGAGCAAATATCATATCGATTCCCTAAGGTAAATAGTGTAACTGTACACTCTTAAAAAATAGAATATTCAGCACAACCATACATGTATTAATTACCCTCTACCTTTGAGTTAAAAACCACCCTCACCAACTAGTGGGGGTTAACTACACAAGAGAGTTGTTTAAAGTTTCCACTCGGTAGGTACTTGAATAAAGTTTATCCAATAGTTGAGTTAACAATTGCTCGATAGTTTATTAAAACTAAATCAACAAAAATAAAATTATAATTAATCCTTATACCTATGTTATTAAACTGTATTTTCTAATAGTATTTTTGTACGCAGGTACGAATCGATCCAATGCTCAATCATGTATCAGTGCTAGTTTCCCTAACCACTACACTATCAATACACTGGTGATGTCAGGTAGTGAAATACCCCCATATAATTAACAATATGAGGGAGCCCTACAATTGTGCAAAATGTCATCAACTGTTGATGTTAAAACATGTTTGCACAGTTTTTGGCAAACATCTATACATTCAACCTCATTAGATAAGAAATAATACCCAGTTGTGGTAAATAATAAATAGAAACCTTGAGTGAGATTGATTTTCCACAAGTGGTTGTAATCAACTCTGCAAGCATATTGTAGCAATAGCCGTTATGTAAAAATATTATAAACTTTTCCACAACAAGCAAAAGTGGTACCCCGACCGAAAATGTTCAACAGAATGCTGTTGGTGTTAATTCCTTTCATCAGACTTCTGTTGAACTATTGAAAAAGATTATGTCTGCCGAACAGCTACCAACTTAATACCGCAGAATTCGGCTGTGAGTGTTCCCGTGAAAATGTCAGTTGACATTTTCACGCTCAAAACTCTGATTGAATTCTTCTGCTGACATTTCCCCGCTCAGACATCCGCTGTCATGCGGTGAAAATGTCTGCTGACAAATCACTAACAGAAACTCACAGGATTCAGCAGAACAGTGGACTTATGATAAAAATAATAGTTCTGTTAACTATCTTTAGGTGTTTTATGCGTGATTTCTCTCGCATTACGAGTAATCTGCAATGCTGGCTAATAGTTAATAAGTACTATAGTATTTACCTCTACTATTTAGTATTTAAGTATTTTTAGTATTTGTTACTTCATAATAAAGTTCATTCTTGTCTTCTTTTGAGGGTTTAATCAGGCGCTATTTTAATGACAAATGAGGTCAACCGTATGCAAACCCAATTGAAAAATTTCAATGAAACATAATTATTAACAGTCTTTTAAATATATTTCCGCTAATCCCAGTGTAGCACCATTCTTTTAATGCTGACATGCTTACGACAAATGATAAAATCAGCTATCAAATGATTGGGTGGAGATCATTAGAAGTTGACCTCATCTGACATGGAAAAAGGTTGACTTATTTATGAATAATACGTAATAAACAATTACGTATTTAGAACAGTTAAGTCGTTAGAATATGCAGCCACATTTAGTAATAATGCGTAGAAATAATACGCATGTTAAGTTTTCTAAGTCCTAAGTAAGGTCTGCATCTTCAGGTATACTACATTTAAGCAACCAAAATGTCCACTTCATCCAGAAATGGCGTAGTGGCATAATGGTATAAACACAGGTTAGTAAGATAGGAACAGAAGCAGCAAAAGCAACACACAGGAGTTCGAGTCCTGTCAACGGTATGTTTTTGCTTCTGCTGGCACTTTTCTGGTGAAAAAATCAGCAGAGCGAACTTTTTTGTTTTGCGAGCCGGAAAATTGCTGCTGCACTTTGTCTGCTGAGTCCGGTCCGAATTTTCTTGTGCAATCTTTCTGCCGAAATTCTCTGTGTGTTTCTGGTGACACATTTTCGGTCGGGACCACTTGGCTCCAAACAAAAAGTTGGAAGGACGATTGGAGCTACAATAGTCTTGTTAATATGATACATACCGACAAATTACATTTGACTATAACTGATAAGTTTGATTGTTTTACTCAAAACTTAAATTAATCATTTACAGATGGAATATTCAATTAAAAACATGTTCTATTGTTTCAATGTCAAAGTAATTAAAAAAATTTACATTATTATTAGGACAAATTCCATTAAAATAATCCCAAATTTAACCAATAATCAACTGTTTATAGCAAATGTTTATAGTAAACTTACAGTAAATATCCTTCAATTATATTATTGTTATTGGTATAAGTAAAACAAGGTTTTAAAACCAGGTCTATTTTACGCTTTGTAAAGTAAATGTCAAAAGTATCTGATTTTCTTCACAATGGGTATCAATATGAGAAGTTTCCGTGTTCAGTTCAGGTGAAAAATACGTGAAAAAGTAATTTTTTAATGAATCAGTTTATTATCCAATCATCGACAGCTCGTAGCCCAGTAAAAGATCAGCAAATAATAAGTTTGGATGTAGAAATTATGCATAACTGATAGTTATGCATAAGGATTACTGGTACTGGATTGTAGGATTAGATAGAGGGAGGCGGAGCGACTACATAAATATCATATAAAATGCCCTTTTAGCGGAGCACAACCGCCATCCTCTTCACCGTAGCTTTGCCACTAATAGTTGTATCCTTCTCTCAACGCCTATGGAAAGCATTGATCGGCATGCAGGGAGCGGAACACGAACGTAAGGAATGGAACGCAAAGTGCATTTCCTTCTTTTATCTACACTACTTGGGAGTTGGAATAAAGGTTCGAATTCATCGTTTTAACTTCAGTTTTGAGTTTAAAATTTATGTTAAATTCTTTTAATTTTT
Organism: Tomocerus qinae; assembly: GCA_020055645.1. Lineage (NCBI taxonomy): Eukaryota > Metazoa > Arthropoda > Collembola > Entomobryomorpha > Tomoceridae > Tomocerus > Tomocerus qinae. The sequence goes on along the minus strand of JAECZT010000045.1, from coordinate 37,914 downwards.
TTTAAATGTTTGTGAAACGTGTTCTCTGTTAGTGCTCCGTCCGTTGAACGGGGAACTGTCCTAGTAGTAAATAACTATCAGCCTTAGATACTAATTTGAGAGCATTCTTGTAGGTTGAGGGATATTATGGGCTTCGGCAGATAAGATAAGCAATAAACTACCAAATGTTGTATTACACAACAGAATTTTGCGGTTTGTTATTTCTACTTATTTGTTTACTTTTACCTTTACAGTGTACAGTTATAGTTATGTGCCAATGTTTGTCTATGATAGAATCCGCACATTGAGGTCAACTAAGCTTCTTACATTCAACTATGAAAACCATACAATTAAATAGCATAAATTATTTGTAGCATTATTAAGTATTTATGCTGAAAAATTATTTTTTATAAGTAAGTGATCATTTCTGTCCGTGTACCATCTTAAGGTTTTAAAAAAGCAACCAAAATGGTCAAGAGAAATTCAGGTAAAACTATCGCATATATGTAATACGACAGGCATTTTGTAAACACATTTTATTTTTCCAACAGAAACCTGTATTGACGACTCGCGAATTATATATTTGCTGGCCAATGACCGTACATTTTGCAAACATTGGATATTATTCTGTGAGAAATTGGGCTTCGAGTATGTCACCATTTACGAACTGCAGAAAAGGTGGGATCGCGATTTTTCTATGCTGGACACAATTATGGAAATCCTAAAAATTTGGAAGTGTCATTCATCCTCTGAGTTAAGTCTTACAAATTTGATGGAAAAATTAAGAGACATTGGATGTACGTCAGCTGCTGGTAAGTAAAATGAAATATAATATATACTATACTAGATTGCAATATAAAACTATCACATACACCACAAACTATTTCTAATATAGAAATATAAGTCCATGAGTACCAAAGCCAAATTATCCTTAACTCCTCAGCGACCCAGGGTTCCATATGGAACCTCAAAAAATCAAAATCTCTAAATCGCCCTCTTTTTGTCGTAGAGTGCCAAACAAAAAAGATTTTTTCCCAAAAAATTAAAATCTTGGGTTCCCCTGATTCGTCTATATCCAAGGAGTTTTTCTTCTAGCACTTATAGTTCCCGAGATAGCATTTTTGGGATTTACGGTCCTTGAGGAGTTAACTGATTTAGACATGTCACGTAAATTATTAGCTAACTACTCCATGAATAGAAAAGAGAAGTTACATCGATGTTCAGTCAGTTTACCGCTCGCTGCTCACCTCTTCTTTCAGGAGTAGGGTTTTCTCTATTTAATGGTGTCCGTGAACCTGTAATCTTTCAAGCTATTTTTTTACGACTAATTGCTAAAATTAAAGACAACTTTACATCTGTTATTAATACATAACTTTTCAGTTTAATACCCACTCCCCCTGTTAAATGTAGGTTTATCACTATTTAGTAGTGTCCGTGAACCGCCACACTTTGCCGTTGGCCTATCCTATAATATAAGATACTGGTTGGGTTGTGACTTGTGACATTTCGTGTAGTTTGAATTTTAATTTACGGTATGAGTGGGGAGAGATCAAGGTTTCTATAGAGATGGCTCTTAAGGGTTAGACGAAGCGGAGATAGTGTTCCAGGCAGGGGAATATAGAATGCCAACTCCCACTTCGTCTAACCTGTCTATACAATCCTTTGATCAAGGTATCCAAAAGCCCGCGCTATTGAGGAATCCCTAATCCCTCGACCCATGGATTTTTAAGAATTTTTTCGGTTTCATAGTTTTTTTTATATAACTTATAAGCATAAATGCAAGCCTATAATATGCCATGTATGACAACTACAGCTGACAATAAATAACATCAACCGTATAATACTGCAACTGCTATTATTTACGTCTATGAAAAAATTAAAACATATTAATTTCAACATGTAATGCAGCAGTATTTTTTGCGAATTTATCTATTACTATCTATTATTTATATTATCCTTAAATTTAGAATTGTTTAAAAAAAACTTACGTACTTTAATACGCAGCTTACAAATTATCCAAATAGCAGCAAAATTGGTGGTTTTATTTCGTTGCCAATTGGTCTCAAACACAAACCGTCTCAACCCAAACTGTCTCAACCGATAGCACCTCAACCGAAACCGTCTCAACCCAAACTGTCTCAGTTGATACCGGCTTAACCCAAGTTGTATCAATGCAAACTGTCTGTACTCAAACCGTCTCAATCCATACTGTCTTAACCTAAACTGCCTAATTTGACGCTGTCTCAATGGACACTGTTTCAACCCAAACCTTCTCAATCGACAGATCGACACTGTCTCAACCTAAACCGGTTCTATTCAAATCGTCTGAACTCAAGCGGTTACATCCCAAACCGTTAAAATTCCCGCTTCCTCAAACCAAACCGTCTAAATCGACACAGTCTCAATCCAGCCAGCATTTACTCATATTTCTCAATCCAGCCAGCATTTACTCATATTTCTCAATCCAGCCAGCATTTACTCATATTTCTCAATCCAGCCAGCATTTACTCATATTTCTCAATCCAGCCAGCATTTACTCATATTTCTCAATCCAGCCAGCATTTACTCATATTTCTCAATCCAGCCAGCATTTACTCATATTTCTCAATCCAGCCAGTATCTACGCATACGTCTTGTTGGGTTGTTTTTGAGCTACGGTTACAGTTCAGTAATCGTTGCTTTTTGGATTGTCAATCGACGGTAAATCTTATTGACGGTTTGCTAAATAAGGTGTAAAGGTTAACTTGTCTTCATTTCAATACATAACTAGACAGGTCTCGGTACTTCTAGTTTTCGGGCTGGTCACTGCTAGCTAGTATGCGTGCATTACTATTTAGATGTGCACTAATTAATATGACTTGAAAATAATCAGTATTAATACTAACTAAATAACTTATTTATTATAGGGTAAAACTGACTGACAATTACCTTAAAATGCAAAGTAACATGCGTAAGTCTGAAATAGAGTGAATTCGTTATTCGACTCACTGTAGTGCTTAAAAATTCCAAGCTATAAATTTAGTATCTGCGCGCAGGCGCTTATTTATAAATAATATCCAACATATTAAATTACTGAGCGATGCTCAAACACGTCCCAATCCAGCCAGTATCTACTCATTAATACGTCTCAATCTAGCCGGTATTTAACTTTTAAACCGTAACAGTTTTACCTATTTAGGACATGTTTGTACCACTGAAATTCTTTCCGTTCTTAAAATCTCAAATTGTGCTATACCGTGCCTATGGTATGACCTGAGCGGATACTGACCCGGGACGATAATAATTATAAGCAGGTAACTCGGGAAGTTATTTACATAGTTTTATTCACAAGCAGGCAAGACCAGACTGCTCGAATCAGTCATCAGACGGACTAGTCATTAGATGGGCACATGAAACATATGTATAGAATAGCATGATGTAGTACATATCTACACAGGAATGACACTAAAGCTAGTTAAACGGAAGCCCGTGTAGCATTAAAACCTCACCGGCCGGCCAGTTACAATATGGCTGCGGCATTCTTCCCAATGCGCAGTGCTAAAAGACACTGATTGCAACTAACCGAAAACGAGGACGATATCAATAGGGGTATCTAAACATCATCTAAGCCCTCGTGAAACAGTAAATTTTGGTTACAATGATACTTTCAAAACTTTTCTTTAAATATTGACATTGACCCAAAATTGAATTAATCCTAGAATTAAATTAATCATCCATTTGACTAAATAATACTTAAATAGCAAGTATAATACTTAAATGGCAAGTATAATACTTAAATGGCAAAGTATAATATTTAAATGGCAATAATAATACTTAAATGGCAAGTATAATACTTAAATGGCAAGTATAATACTTAAATGGCAAGTATAATACTTAAATGGCAAGTATAATATTTAAATGGCAATAATAATACTTAAATGGCAAGTATAATACTTAAATGGCAAGTATAATACTTAAATGGCAAGTATAATACTTAAATGGCAAGTATAATACTTAAATGGCAAGTATAATACTTAAATGGCAAGTATAATACTTAAATGGCAAGTATAATACTTAAATGGCAAGTATAATACTTAAATGGCAAGTATAATTCTTAAATGGCAAGTATAATACTTAAATGGCAAGTATAATTCTTAAATGGCAAGTATAATACTTAAATTGACCCTTATACTTAAAATATTACAAGTATTTTAAATTACTTAAGTTATACTTAAAAATACTTAAATGGGCCAAAATCGGTAAAAATGAAATAACTTTATCCCTAAATAATAACTCATTTTGCCATCGTTTAAATAAGTTGAAATATTAAGGTTTTCCCCTGCTCCACGCGGATTTTAATGTTTATGGCCTTCAAACCAGTATAATTGTCTAACATGTATAGCGGAGACAGTGGCAACAAAGTACCGCTGCCTAAATTCAGTCTAGCATAACATTGAAGCAACACAAGCAAGTTTTTGGGAATTTTGACTTCAAGTGACGTTGTGTTTATATAGGATTTATGTTCTGCTCTCCTTGATGCCAGTAATTTCTTTTTTTGGCCTAACACAAGGTGCCCAACACGAAGGACCTCCGCGAAGAAATTGCAGGCCAAACATCGGGTGAAAGTCCAATCTCCATTGGCAATAAAAATAATAGCTAATAGTCCGATCGAACTACATCTCTTTATACTAAATTTGGCTTTGAAAGTGGGAAGCCTAATTTTCACCACCCTGAACATTTCGGGTTTTTTTTATCTTGACATGGAATTTTTAATTTACTGAAAAAATGTCACCGAGATATATTCTTTTTGCACACAGATCCTCAATTATGTGAGGGTTTTGTGCGTCAAAATAACTTCGTAATCCTAATTCCTGAAGGCCTTCTTTCAGTTGGGATGCTCAGTTGTATTTGTGTGAGTGACTAGTATTTATTTGGCAAAGCGTCTCATAACATATCTTTGGGTATCTGGTATCAGGCATCTTTGGTAACTTGCACCAGAAGTTAAGTATGTTTCCAAATTTTAGTTACTATTCCTTGTAATTACGCATTCTAGTCTGACGTAAGTATCCTGATGTGATTGTGTCCAAGCTAGGGAATCTCTTGTAAAAATTGTTTTGGTATAGCTGGATGAGCATCATATAACGTAGACTCGCAGTTATACAAGGCGACTAAGGCAATGGTTGCATCATAGAGTTTTTTGGCTGCCTAAATGAGTTTCCATAGGCTGTAGATTGTTTTTGTTTTCTTTTCGGTCTAATGCTGCTTTTTTGAAGGTCATGCCTGGAGTAAATATTATTCCTAGATAGGTGTATTCTTTGATTTTACTTCTAGGGGCTGGCCTTCATCATATTTCGCTGGTAACTTTATTTTTATCTGTCTGCTAGCACTATTGTGACATCTACGTAAAGAAGGATGTGTATAACTTTCTCGCTCCTATTTTTATACCTCCCACTTTTTATCTAGATAATCCTCTATGTCCGATGTAAACAAGCTAAATAGGAGAGGACTGAGGGGGTTTCCTTGGGCCAGGCCTTCCGTGATTTCTATTTTGTCAGTGTGTGTTGTCGTTGTTGTGTAGGCTTTATTATAAATTGATTGCAGGATTGTGATGAATCGAGACAGAAATGATATGTGACGTCACAATTTCAATTGCCCATCTCTATATGTCTGGAACGGTTATTAATTTGTAAATACTTAATTTACGTGATGTTTGCTTCATTTTCATCAAAATCTCGTAAATTTATTAGCTGCCCATGTAAGATAGCGCCAAATACGTTTGTACAATATTTGAAAGCATTCACTAAGACGCACTCGAAGGGCGTGGGTTGGTTAATGGCATGGCTTTTGTTGGTCAGGATACTTAAATTCGTTGAAGAAAATCTGGTAACCCTGAAAGTTATGTCAGACTCAGACTGCAAAACAAGATTTCGTGGTCTTTTAACATTATTGAGAATACAATATTTTCTTTCATATAATTAGTAGCCGGACACAGGACCCAGGTCCTGTTATTAATAAAGCTAGCATGTATTCTGGGTCAATATTTGTATGATGGGTAGAATGTGTTTCAGATACATAAATTTTTATGTAAATTCCAATTGACCTTTTCACGGTGGACCAGTGTAGAGATTCAGAGTACAAAAATATTCCAAAACTTCGCTTTAGTAAAGCCTAGGGTCAACTTTTTGTTTAGAAATAGAGTTGTTTACAACTACTCCGGTCACCCACCTTGATCACATTTTTGACTCTGATACTGCCATCAATCAATACGAATCCCCATTATACATACTGCAATCAATGGCCATGGACCATTTTGAGTATAAATTGGCCCTAACTAGCAATGCAGCGTCAAGCGGTCAATTAGAAAATTGGATGTTTTTTACTGTAATTTTGTGGTTTCAACTCTTGTACTCGAAAAAGTGTAAAATTCGAAAGTGAGTAAAGTCCAATCTTCACTCTTTTTTGGCAACCGTCCATGCTCAACTCTTTAAGTACGTATCCAGTGAGAGAGGGCGCAGCGCCCCCCTTCACTGGATAAGTAACGTTACCTTACACCCCAAGTTAAAAATGTGACCCTATTATTGAGTGGCCAGAGTAAGTTGCCGATATAGCCACAATTTCAACACAAAAATATTGACTCTAGGAGTAACTCATTGTCATTGTGCATACTTATACCATTATTGTAGTGCCAATGAAAAAATTTAAAAAGGATACAGGGAAATGTCATTAATTCCATGAGCAACTGAAAATGACAATGTCATCTCATTGATTGAAATGTCCTACTAAGAAATATCTACCCTTTTTCATGGCCACCTACGAAAATCAGTAAATCTGGGAAACTTATAGAAATTAATAGGTGGTATTAGAAATCATAATTTTATGATGATAAATCCTTAAAGCATATATAGAAATGGTACATCCAAATGTACATAAACATTCGAAACAATAAAATAGTGTACCACTTTATCTCACTATGATTATTTTTTATTTACGAATGGGTTTCAAGGATTTATTGTGTGAATGGATGACTATTGTACTATAGTGGTTAAACATATATTTCACGCTTTGTTTCTAAATAACACATAAAAATATATTGTGTTGTTTGGGGAAACGTGTTTAACCTGTGGTTTATTTTGTTGTCACCCATTTTCTCAAGATTTGAATTTCTAATCTTCTCTTCCATTTATTTTTCTCCCGAATTAAACAAAAATGTGGGCAATTTTAACCTTTTTAACATGCATTTTGATAGTGGCTGTAACTGTAACTTTCACTTTGTTTATTTTATTTAGATTATATTGTTATTTACCCGCTGCGGGTCTCCCTACCCAAAAAATGACCACCCTAATTCCACTCACTCAACAAATGACCCGAAACGAAAGAATGTACAAAACAATTTTTAGTGGACTTTAAAAAAAACTATGACCATTTTTGGCTCTACTCTTACATTACCTGGCGACTGGGTTTTTGACATCTCTTCTTTAAACGGTGCAAAAAACATCAGAGTTTTATAGAAACGAAAACTGATTCACTTTTTTGGGACTTTTTTTAAAAATAATTAAAAACTTTCCAAATGGTGAAATTGAAATTTCCCGCACATGAAATAATGAAAAACTTGAGCGCATTGAAAGCTGAAAAAATTTGCACAGAATGCGTGTATCATATATATCAACAGAAACTGTAACTATTATATGATATATTTTCCCCCTGTAAGTCGTAGAGGACTATAGACCGGACGCAGTGTATAATTCCTACACAAATGGCACAAAGTTGTTCTGTTTCGGACGTATTGGGATTTGCCTCATTATATGCGTTATTATGTGCTTGGCCGATTTTTAAAATTATGGCAAATCAACACACGGAAGTGCAAACAAACCTACGGAATACTTTTGCCGTTTATTTAATAGGATGATCACCTGGGTAAACAAGTTAAGATGGTGTGCTAAGGGTTGGGTTAAAAACACCTATAACGAAAACCCAAATTTACTTAAGTGCATTATGCCAAAGTCGATGTTTATAATGCAACGACAAAGGAGATAATGCAAAAATATAAGTACAGTCAGGCTAGATAGGTTGGGCAATCGATTTCATATTCCCCCTAAATTTGCGGTGTATCTTTTCAGTATTGTACTTTATTCAGGATAAATCGGCCTTTAGTAACTATAGTAAGTTACACGGAAAAGTAAATACAAAATTTGCGTGAAAATCATATCGATTGCCCAATTTATCTAGCCAGACTGTAGATAATGCAAAAATATAAGTGGATAATGCAAAAATATAAGTAGAAAATGCTAAAATATAAAAAGAAAATGCTAAAATATAAGTAGATAATGCATAAATACATGTAGATAATGCAAAAATATAAGTAGATAATGCAAAATTATAAGTAGATAATGCAAAAATATAAGTAGATAATTCCAAAAATATAAGTAGATAATTCCAAAAATATAAGTAGATAATGCAAAAATATAAGTAGATAATGCAAAAATATAAGTAGATAATGCAAAAATATAAGTAGATAATACAAAAATATAAGTAGATAATGCATAAATATAAGTAGATAATGCAAAAATATAAGTGAATAATGCAAAAATATAAGTAGATAATGCAAAAACATGATTATAATAATAGCTGCACAAATACCCATTAACATCAACCTACGACTTTCAAACTTTTTCTAGATGAGCACATAATAGTCAGAATCTCAAACCTCGATTTTCAAACAGAACATTTCAAACAGTGTCCAGAAACTCCTACAGTTTTTATCCGATGTTTACCAAACTTCTTCCTGACCTACTCGATATAATAATGAATACGGTAGCCACTCCAGTTTTTTTATTTTTTAGTAAAAAATATTTTGCCAGTGAATTTCAAAAAAGGTGATAAAGTCATACTCTTTAAGCAGGCCGGCCTCCGCCATGTAAAGGTAAAGGGATTAGTGTCCCTTTTCACCTCGATCAGGGGCGACCGCAGCGGAGTCAAACTGTTAATAGCAAGGCAACGCTTATTTAGTAAGTATCGTTTGGTTGTGGATAGAATAGGTTGACTTGACAGAGGATTGGTTAATTAATGTAACGGAGTAGGTAGAAAATAGATAGAAATAACTAAGACAATTAAAATAGTGGTAGCTAATAAAAATAAAAATAACAGAGGTATTTAAAAAGAAGAGGTGAAAATGTGAAAAGATGTGAAAAATGTTCTGAGACGAATGATTCGAATCAAAATTACTTTTCTGAGTGGATTTGGGGGGAGGGACTGGATCTGACTCTGTACCTCTAAGTAGAGTTTGGTTGCGCAATGCACGGGTTTTATTGATGTCCAAAATTATTTCACGTCCTTTAATAATTAAATCTACAAGCGTTGTGTATGTAGATTGACGTAAAATTGGGGAAAATTAACCTAAACCAGAATTAAATTTACAATTCGATCAGTAATTTTAGCATTAGTTGCAGTTGGATCAACTTTCGAATATAATGCTTTTAATTCTCAACAAAATGTTTCAAAAGGTTCGTTAAATCCTTGCTTACTTGAATATAATTGCTGGGACAATAAATCGAGTGATTAGCCTGATTTGTGATACACTACAAAAGATACTTTAAATGCATTTCAAGTCTGCGCAAGCTGATGTGGATCCTAATATTCGAGTTTTTATCAAAAATTCTAGATAGCATAGTAATCCATGATGCTCGAGGAGCATTTTTCCATGTAAAATATTCCTCAAGTTCAAGCAGATAAGCTTCTGGTGTAGTTTCAACAGGGGAGTATGTAGGAACTGGGATTGATGCAGCAGTGTCAATAACTAAGGCATAGGAACTACTGCCGGGACTGCTGCTTACAGCGTTACAATCTCAGCTATTATCGCTGCATTAGAATTACTCATGGACAGACATTCTACTTTCAAGTCTTGAATAGACCTTTCTAACTCAGCTGGGTCTGGTATTGCGGCTGCCATTTTTGTTTTGGATCTTGTTTTAGACATACAATATAGACAGAATAAAATAAATAAATTAACAAAGTAAAGAAAAATTGTTATTTCTCAATTTCAAAATAATCTTGGTTAGTATCAGTACTTGGAGTGTAGTACACTAAGGTAGAATGATCATCTGACAAAACAAAGCAAGTTTGATTTAAATACCAATTGCCAATTAAGTTTTGCCAGAATCCATATGAATATAAAGAATAATTTTCAAAGTTCAATGAATTCCAATTTATATTTTGTACTAATATTACAAAAGTTTCAAGTGCTTGAGGTAATAATGGCATAATGTAAGCAAAAGCAGATAATTAGTTCCTGGTAAACACAACAAAGCCAGAATTGCGAACTGTAATATACCTACCATTAACTGACCAAGAATATCTTTTCTGATTATTGTACCAGTAAACTGCTTGTAATCGTGCTAAACAGGGCCAACAAAGCTGTAGAATTAGAGGGTCGTGGTGAGAACAATACAATTCCTTTTGGGCTAGGATAATTTCAGTGAGAGCAATTGGTAATTCAGTCAAAGTATAGAGGTTATCAGTAATTAGATGACGAGGCAGACGAGCTACCTTAGAGAATCATAGTTACTCCCAAAGGCTTCCAGCCACCTCCATGTGCACCATAGAAGCGACTGAACGGACGGTCACTTTGGCGAAAGTTGGAAACCTTTAACGTGTATACCTTATGCTATAGTAGTATCGGACGTAATAGGCTAAGTGTGTCCAATCCCTTAGTGCGGGCTTCCTAGTATAAGATGAAAAAAATATGCAATGTAATGAAATAATATGAAATGTAATGTGTTATAACACTACGGTTATATCCCGGGTTCCTTGACTGTCGATAGGTTAGATGCAATATGCAAACGTATTCTCTATTTATGCTCAATGCAATATGCAGACAAATAAATAGGCACGGTGAATTTAGTAGATACAATGCAAGGCAAGTCCATTCTCAGAGAGAATCCCGGACCACTTCTCGCTATGAGAGGCAAATCATCTCTGAGCTCTCAGGGCGGAAATGGTCGCTATTTATACCAAAATCTAGGGAGGTGATCAGCCAATCAGCAAGCGTGGAACATTTCCAACATTCCATGGAACATTCAGAATGTTCCAAACAACTAGAAAATGCTCGTTGCTGTGCCGACCGTAACAGTGTATGTACAATAGTGTGTAGTCTAACCTACCTGCCTACTTGTAATAGTACAGCATAGCATGTAGCCCTATTGCCTACACCTACCTATGTTTGTATGCATGTCATGTGACACAACTTCACTTGCCTTCACTTCACAAATTTGAATGCTAGCAAGTAGTACACGTCGAAATCTTTACGGAGACACACGCAACTTTCGGTGCTGCTCTCCGAACTTAATTTGTTCCCGTGTAATACCTGTGTACTCACCTGAACCCTATTAACTTGTCTTTAGTTAGTAGTTTATACCTAGAATACGTGTGTGTAAGTGTAATTATTTATATGTACATAAATAAAAGTGTTCTACACACCAAGTGGGCGGCTTGCACGTTCACCACATCATTCCTAGAAGCATGAAAAAGTAAGAAACCAAAAATGACTCATAGCACAGCCTTATTAGCCTCTCTCTCCAGTTTCAAATGAAAATGAAGGTAAGTTTAGTTTAGGTATAGTCAATCTAGGATAAGGCCTAGGTGGAGGTTTATTCTGTCTATAGGTAGTAGCATCGGAGTCAGAGTTGTCATAGTCATTAATTCTCTAGGATTGACGAGATACTGATGGGTTACTGGATGAAATGCTACGTGCGGAAGACTCAGAGATGGCAGGAGACGGACTTTGTTTCCTTTTTGTGGATGGAAATTCATCTACAATGACTGAAGAGTCAAGAACTGCTTGAGGAGTCGGAGTCCTAATTTTAGCATAAATTATAGCTATAGACTTAAGGGGAAACTCTAAAATTATACAGACAGAAAAATAGAAACATATGGATTAATGTACCGAAGATGTATCTTGATCATAAGTATCACTAGATAAGATAGCTGGTATCTGATATCCAAATTCAGAATTGTCAGTAGTGTTGCGACAAGCCATGATTTTCTATAAGCAACAACATTATTAATAGAAATTCGAAGCAGCCAAATATTTATACTATGCCGGAGAGTCAATATGTAATATAGCTTAGGTTAGGTATATCATATACTGTTAGGCCAATATTACGAAGGATGCATCTAAAACTATTGAGAAAATGGTTAAGTAAATATTAAGAGTGCGCATAGGCAGATTGGACTTATGCAAATACTAGATAAGGCTTGGACGATCCAAGTCGCGAGTCGAGAAAGAGATGAGATTAAGCGAGTGTGTGATAGGCATTACTGTATGCTATATCTATAAACTTAGTAAATAGTGCTAGGTTAAGATGAGATGTTGTATGCTAATTAGTATATGCTAGGTGATTCGAACGAGTATGAGCTCACGAGAAATAAAATAACGACAAGCCAAAGTCGATATAGGTATTAGATATATAGATATATTCTCAAATCAAAAAACAGTCCAGTCAAAGTGACTTAACATACTTTGATACCAATTCAATGAATTGGAGTTTCTCTGTGTGCCGATTTTAAAGGAACGGTCTTCCGACAAACTCCTTAAAACTAATAAAACTAGGATACAGACTAACTACAAACTAAAGAATACAGAGTACAGTGACTTACAACTTGATCAGTTGACGTTGACTGTGGCCGTGACAATCGGAAGGGTAATGACCGGACAGCGACGATGTCACTTGGACCGTGACCGTTTACCTCTTGCGCTGAGGTTGATGTCACACTTGACACAGTGTGATGTCGCTAGAACGAGAAGAGGGGCAACTTGGACAGTTAAAGGAAAAAAATATAGCTTAATCAGCTAATAAGGAATGCTACTTGATCAGTTAGCTTAGGAAAGGCAAAGTGTCATGAACAATGCATTTCGGATTCTTACAGTTTCCGAAATGTACTGTTTTAGACAGAAAGGTACTTAAAGGTACATTTTAAATTATGCTATTTTTTAGCAGATAAGCACAAAAAGTCTTAAACATGGTTCTTATGGAACTAAAATTAGAATAACTTAGCATTTAGGTAACAAAAAGAATTACTAGGTAGGTACAGAACAATATTTATATAATATGAACAATAACTTTGCTATTAACAGCACAGCTACTAATAGCAAAGATAGTAAAATAAGGTTTCGATGTAAATGAAACTTTATATTTAAAAAATTATAACTATATATTTAAAACAACGAGTTAATTCAAAATGAAGGTTGATTCCAAACGACGATATTATTTAAAACGACGAAATTTTTTAAAACGAAGAAATTATTTAAAAAGACGAAATTATTTAAAAAGAAGAAATTATTTAAAACGACGAAATTATTTAAAACGACGAAATTATTTAAAACGATGAAATTATTTAAAACGACGAAATTATTTAAAACGACTGGGTTATTTAAAACGATGTCTATTTAAAATGTGGGGTCATTTACAATGACGTCTATTTACAATGACAGGGTAATTTACAATGACGTAGAACGGCAGTGTCATTTACCGGGACCGTAGCCAGAAAAAAATTTGGGGGGAGGGGCTGCAAATGATGAGCGAAAATAAGAAAAGTTTGAGTTTTAAGGCAAAAATTTCTTTCATTTCTTCACATTGACATATATTTTTAAAAAAAGGGGTTATTTAAAACGACGAGGTTATTTAAATGACGAGGTAATTTAAATGACGGGGTTGTTGAAAATGATGGGGTTATTTAAAATGACGGGATTATTTAAAACGATGGGGTTATTTAAAATGACGGGATTATTTAAAACGATGGGGTTATTTAAAATGACGGGGTTATTTAAAATGACGGGGTTATTTAAAATGACGGGGTTATTTAAAACGATGGGGTTATTTAAAACGATGGGGTTATTTAAAACGATGGGGTTATTTAAAACGATGGGCTTATTTAAAACGATGGGGTTATTTAAAACGATGGGGTTATTTAAAAACATAGGGTTATTGAAAACGATGGGGTTATTGAAAACGATGGGGTTATTGAAAACGATGGGGTTATTTAAAACGATGGGGTTATTTAATATGACGTCTATTTACAATGATAAGGTAATTGAAAATGACGCGTGGTGATGTAAAATGACGGGGTGATTTAAAATTATTTATTAAACTTCATACCCTCGCCCTCACCCACCTGGTGCGTGAGGGAAGCAGTTTATTTGCTTGGTCCGGATAAAACAGAATAACACTTGGCAGCATAGATAGATGTAAGTCGTAGGTAAACATCCCAGCCAATGCAAAAGGTGGAATATCCAACCCCATCCATCCTATTGATCCTATCATCACCAAACACACAAGAAAAGGATCAACATCCTATCCAGCCCATCACCAACATCCAAATAAGCTAAACCATCCCGTTAAGTCCATCACCAACACATCCCATCCAGCCCATCCAAACACCTGGATGGGGATGTTGGAGTAAAATATATGGGATGCTTACATCTATGCCTGGCAGTATGCATAATGATGAGTCAGAGTATAACGTAGACGTAACTTTATACCCCAAGTCAAAAATGTGACCCTAATGGGTGACCAGAGAAAAAGCCGATAGTCACAATACAATTTCAAAAAAAAATTATTTGCCCTTGGTCTTAATAAGGTGAAGTTTTAGAAAAAATTTTAACTCCGGGTTTGGAATAACTAATTACGTATACTACCATTAATGTATATAGTGTCAATTTAAGGAAAATGTCAACTTCCATGACATTCATGACTATGACCAACGAAAATGGCATCATATTAAAGAAATATTCCATACTCATTTGTTAAGGGCTACTTGTACTCTTCCCATTCGTATCATTATCACGATTTGTGACGTCATATCAGTTGGTTTTAAATCTACTAAAAATTGTTTCCAATGAGACATGACGTAATTTTGACGTCACCAAGCATGATGATGATAGGAATAGGATGAGTCTAAAGTGGCCTTTATTCACTTAGTCACCAGCAAAAATTAGGAAAACTGGAAATGTATGGAAATCAAAGGTGTTATATTAGAAGTCATAATTTTATGATAATAAATCTAACACATAAGTGGCAGATTCAAAACGTACACATTTGAAATAAAAAAAATAATTTACCACTTCATCCCGCTCTGAATATTTGCTATTTAAGAATGGACTTAGCTTTTCTATTTAAGACGTAAAATATTTTTAACCTCCTATTAGCTTAAAACCATTTGCGAATTGAAAAAATATAGTTTCAATATGAATAGCCAAATTTTAAATTTTCCTGCGTATAAAATAAGGTCACGGCACGGTATAATAAATTGAAAGAAAGAGTTTTAACTACCACGTCACACAACAGTGACTTTCATAGTTTTATCACCGCGCAAGCGTGTATGCATAAAACCAAGTTACATCTGGATGGAATTTAGCATCTTTAGCAAATAAACCAAATATATATATAAACTATATAAATAATCTATATGAAACATTGAGAAATCTACAATCAAAGTCATATGACATGGCTAAAATATTTAAATGCTCATATGAAGATGTGGTTGTAGTCACTATATGTAATATATTTCAGTTCAGTTTAAAAGATTGCGGAATAGGTCTCCGCTCATAGATTACGGTATAGACAATGCTGTATATAGATTATTTATAGTATAGTTTTTATATATATGACGTACATTTAAACATCCGTACACACAAACATACAGCATACAAACATCCGTACATACAAAAATTCGGATTACGTCTATATTACACACTTAGAAATCCAGTCAAAGTGGTTTAACGTTATTCACTTAATGTTAAAATTCAACATTAAATAATGCACCTGCAATATTTTTTTAATGTAATTTTTAACAGTAAATGTCCTGTAGGCAAAAGTCACGTTAATTTTATGTTAACATGACATGACTATAACGTTAGTTGAGGTTAACAGTATGTCATGTCAAGTCCCCTCAGCTAAATTTATCACCAACAATAACCACCTTAATTTTCAATGTGGCGGAGTGGTTCAGTGTGTAGGGTGTCCGCCTGAGTAGTGCAGGGAACTGGGATCGTTCCCTGGCTTCACTTTTTGCACCATCTACATTAAATAATGTTGTAATGACATTATTTTTAACATGAGGCAATGTTAACTTTTAACATGATTCCATGTTAATTTTAACCATACATGGGCTCAGATGCTTTCCTCTTAATAAGAGGTTTTGGGTTTGGCGCGGATCGTGCCATTTTTATTAGTAGAGGAGTACCAAGGTGCTCACCACCAACAACTGTCCTGGTATATTGTGGTAGGCAGTCAGGATAGTTGTTGGTGGTGAGCACCTTGGTACTCCTCTACTAATAAAAATGGCGCGATCCGCTCCAAACCCAAAACCTCTTATTAAGAGGAAAGCATCTGAGCCCATGTATGATTTTAACCACATATACTGTTAAAATATTAACAGGATGTGGACAATGTTAATTCAACGTTAAATAATGTGTAACCATCCCTACGTGATTTCTAAGGTGAGATACTGTTAAATATAACAGTATATCAGCTTAGGATTTCTAAGTGTGTATAGACAAGACACAGTACACATTGAAGGAATAAGTTTCAACTACCACGTCGCACAACAGTGACTTTCATCCTCGCGGAAGCGTGTATTCCCAAAACCAAGTTCCATCTGGATGGAATTTAGCATCTTTTGCAAATAAATCAAACTGTGTTGTTAATACATTTTGAAATAACCGTACGGTGGCCGAGTAATAACATTCGTACACACAAACATCCGCACACACAAACATACAACATACAAACATTTTCGATGGCGTTTATATTATAGAGTGATGTCCATATGATATTATTCATAATGTAATGAAAACATTTACTTTAATTTTCGGTGTTTGGTTAAATGATTTTGAATTTGGTTCACTGTTATTAGGTATGCTGATTCGATAAGCAATGTTTTTGTTCCCCGTCCGTAGGATGTTGTAGCAAAAAGCAAAGTAGCAGTGCACCAAGCAGTTTTTAAACATTATAATCTGTTAATTTTCATACTTTTTAAAATGCATAATGCAAATGCATACTCATGATCTACTTCCCATTTCCCATTCGGAGAACGGAACTATTACTAGTAAGTATATAATGAAAAACATAAGTAGATAATGCAAAAACATTAGTAGATAATGCAAAAACATTAGTAGATAATGCAAAAACATTAGTAGATAATGCAAAAACATATGTAGATAATGCAAAAACATATGTAGATAATGCAAAAACATATGTAGATAATGCAAAAACATATGTAGATAATGCAAAAACATAAGTAGATAATGCAAAAACATAGGTAGATAATTCAAATACGCCCGAAGTTCCTTGATTATGATTAACATTAGTAGCAGCTTGATGGATGACACTATATGCATGCCTTTTTGAAGGTAAGCGTATATCAATGTCTTCCACGCACTACAAATTGTGCAGAATGGTATCATTATTCCTTTATTGTCAGGTTCCGCACTAATCACCCAAGTTTGTACAACTTCATTGAGAAATTGCGCTATGAGGAAACTAAATGGTCCCTGTCATTGACATCTAAGATCACTTCTGGTCTATCCAAAACAACTCTCAACAAGTATTATCTATCAACGAAAAGTTAAAAGAAATTGTCCTCCTCTATAATACAATTGAGATAGACGAGTATTGTCGTAGATTGCCTATTTGTTAAAAACCGAAAAGAAACCACAGCTAAAACAGAGCTTACCCTTATTGGCACTATTGAATAAATATTTGTGCTACATTTTAAGTGGACTGAAATTAAATAAACTTTTTGACATTAACATTAAAGCATTGACGAAGAAAATGAAACGACCGAATGTAAGAAACAGAGACATAATTTTGATGACCATTTAACAATGATTTTGCATTTTCTCCTCATGTAGTTGCATTATCTCCTTATGTCGTTGTATTATATATATCGTATATATCAAGTATATCCTAGTAAGTACAGTTTCTAACTGTAATATAAAATCCTTGGTATGACATGACAGTGTGTTAGAATTGACAATTATGATGTTGTATTATACGTGTTCTGGTAGTTTTTTGAGTCATCAACTATGAAATTCTGGAATTTAAGAATTTTAATTTTATTAATGCTTTCGAATTAAAAATATGATTTATTCCCAAACATATTTAAATGGTTCAACTGAAACCTTACATTGAATAGCATCGTCTGGTTTTAGTCCTTTTGTTGTAAATTATTGCTTGCACCCAGAACCCGCCTGTCCGAGTCGTTGATGCATTAGTATCAGGGTTAACAGATTTTCCTTCAACGAATTTAAGTATCCTGACCTGACCAACAAAAGCCATTGACCAACCCGTGCCCTTCGAGCGCGTCTTAGTGAATGTTTTCAAATATTCTACAACCGTATTTGGAGCTATTTTACGTGCGCAGCCAACAAAATTTACGGGATTCTGATGTAAATGAAGCTAAAATAACGTAAATTGCGTATTTACAAATTAATATTAGTGCATATTACTACATAGATGAATGAGGAAATAAGTACCAATTCGCGCAAAGCCCAAGAAAATATTGAAATCTAACTTCAAAATTGATTAACAAGAGATTTGCCAGTTATCCACTGATGGGTAATTAATGGATTACCATCGAAATTGGAAGAGATTTTTGACAATTATACTGGATTGAAGGCAATTAATATTAGAAATCGCGCGGAGCGCGGGAAAATTTAAACGTTTTAACTTATTTGATCGATAACAAAATGAGTTCTATTATTCTAATACATAACCGCAAACTGAGATAAAGCAATAAAGGATGCCTTGGGAAATCCTATTTGTGGTAGGTTACCCGTTATACCCAGTTCGCATGAAATGTAGACAATGAAACTTTTACCACTAAATGTCTATAGTCTTATGTACCCATAACTGGAGTATTACATGCGGGCTCAGCTTAATTACCGAAAAAATTGCGTTGAAAGTATACACCTTTTCCCATAATAATAACATTGAAATATCATTTTATTAATTTCAAAATCGTATAAAACTGTGTTCGTACAAAATTTTTTGAGTGGTTCTTTTTTTGGCCCAAAGCCCCTAATGTGCACTATATATTAAGCCAAAAATTACGTGCGGGCTCTCTTTAGGTCAACTGATATTATTTTTCTTGCAAAACCGACTAGGTATATCTCCATATATCCTTATATAGCTTAGCTTTATAGCAAGGACAGTATAGGGGTACATGCCTTCATTATGTCATATCATTATGCAGTATTTATGTTTTCATAGATAGACGTATTTTTGCATGTTGATAGTCTCAGCCGAGCTTGGTGCTGACCAAGGAAAATAAACTGCTTCCAGTTCAGCCGCCCTCCCCTTCCCCGCATCAGGTGGGTCCAGTAGAGTGAGGTCCCATAAGAGACAAGACAGGCAAAAAATATTTTTTTGTTGCTAGTGGAAAATGTACCTTGCAGTATGTTTTAAATGGGATTTATTGGAAATCAATTTTTCGAAATGAGAATTTCCCGTTTAAAATGTACTGCAGATGACGTCTCAAAAATATTTATTACTTTTTGAGATTTTCTATATGGAAAGTTGCCACGAGTTGGCTATAACGGATGCTTTACACATTTTCCAGATGTGGGGATTTTAACAACATTTTGCAATTACCTTCAAAACACAATACATGAATTGAATATTACAAACAGAATGCACACAAAGATTAAAACTTTGCAAGGTGCCTACAATAGAATCGTACTCATACTAGATACTACTGCCACCCTCGTGATACGTGCATGCAACTATTATGAATCATTTACCCCGCATAGTAATTTAAAACCACGATGTTGAAATGTGAATTATCTACTTATCTAAAAAATAAACTGCCTCCAATTCAAAAGGTTACAAATCAATTTGTACTTCGGTCTGGTGTACTGCAAAACGAATGTTTATATTACTAATATGGGTAAATGATTCACGATGAGACTTCGTTGTTGTACGCAATAGTTACGTATAAGTTTTAATCTTTGTGTACATTGTATTGTGTGCATATTATTCATGTATCGTACGAATTCTATCCATACTGCCACAGACAGGTAAGTACCCAAGTCGAAAGTAACCATGGTTATATGGTTTGGTTGCCTACTTCTCGGGGTTGTATAGGTAGAATACGCATTGGGTGCAAAAATCCGGTAACCCCCTCTATGTCTCCACCTATAAAACTAATTAACATACCGGCGTTAGGTGAAAAGTCAATAGGATGTTTTGTTCCCTTTCTGCAGCCAGTTAGAATAGGAAAACTGGGTGCAGACCAGGGCATGAGAAAGGCAAAAAGCTACCTTTTTGCCCTTTTGCTTGCCTTTTAGCCTAGCAAAATCAGCAAAAAGCTACCTTTTTGCCTTTTTGCTGTTAAATGGGGTAATGAGCAATTGACATGTTGACAACCAAGGATGTGAACAAGAAATACGATTTTAAAAAACAGCAATTCTTAATTATCTTAATCTTTAATTGGTCATTCATTAGACAATAAAAGAATCGAAAACAACAAACTAACATTGTAAGCAGTTTTAAAAAACACGAGGAAAAAAACAAGAACCTAGAGCTGTTCTAACCAGTACCAGTCAAATACTGGATATTTTGGTTGAGTTGATATATCTGATATAATGTTGTACACAATACGCAGA
Organism: Tomocerus qinae; assembly: GCA_020055645.1. Lineage (NCBI taxonomy): Eukaryota > Metazoa > Arthropoda > Collembola > Entomobryomorpha > Tomoceridae > Tomocerus > Tomocerus qinae. The sequence continues at coordinate 17,297 of JAECZT010000045.1, read as the reverse complement.
TGTTAAACCCGGCTCATTTTTTATTATACGGTTTGTCAGTTGTCGTTGTCACAAATACATTATAGTTCATTTTGAATTGTGTAGTATTAGTAATAAATAGTTTAATAATCAAAAAATGTAACTAGCATCTGCAATTTATCTGAATATTTGAATGTATAGGACGGGACAGTCTACAAAAGTTAGCTTTAATGAAGTATCACAGGTGGCGGTGACTACTCCAAAAAGGCAAAAAGCACAAAAGGCAAAACGGTGGCTTTTTGCCTTTTTGGTAGCAAAAAGGCAACCTTTTTCATGCCTTGGTGCAGACCCAGGGGTGATCGGTGGCTGTATCCACGACCACGGGCTCTTTCCCAACTATAACTTAACTTAATTCCCCCAAAACTCAAACTGGCTGCAGAAAGAGGCTTAATTGGCTATTGACATCACCTTACGTTCGATCCATCTTGATACCGGTAACCAACTCCAAACTAAATAAATGATTACTCTTATACTGTCACCATATCAATAATTATAAGTCACTTCACCGTTGTTGAAAGAGAAGGGGGCCCAATCTTTCACGGCTAATTAGCTAAATTTTTGCAATCGCAAGCTACATTGCTAGGTGGCCCAGCTGAATATTTTTAACCCAAGGGGTCCTTTACCTACCTGTATCTATCTATATATCTATCTAGTAGGAAAGCCTAGGGACCTGCACATATTGCGTAACCAAAATACCCCTTTCTCATGTGTAACGTAAATATACTAACTGTAACAGGCCTCGCCTCCTCCCATCGACTGCGCACATATCTGCACGTTTCTTAAAAGCAAAAAAAATCAAAATGCGCATGTCTACTCTCTCTAAGTCAACGAAATGGGTTGTTTCATTATTATCATTATTATTACATCAGAACACTTTACATACGATGATTATTGATGAGTAGTGAACCCAGGTAAGGGACGAATCTAGCACTCAAGAGACTTTCAGCAGGCCACTCATCACAGTAATAAAAACAATTCAAAAAAATCATCGTTATTTCCCTTAGGTTATTATGTTAATTTGGTAAATATATTAAATGTACTTTTATTTTCTACGGCGGTTAGAATAATTACCAGCAGCTCCAACTTTTCGGGCTTCGTAAACCAAAATAATAACTGTAGATGGTACAGCATCAAATACAGGCAACAATGAAATACCCCATTTTTAACAAACACTCCAAAAGTTACCAAAACTTCCCATTTAAAATCAGAAAAATAAGATTCCTTGGATTTTGGAAAACGTACAAATTCCATTAGTACAACTTACGAATAAATAGTGACCCGGTGGTCCCCACTACTGTTATTTAATTCTGAATTCTGCAAAAAGGTGTACTAAGTGCAAACTGTCACAAAGGAATCAAGAGGTAAAAAGTAACACCAGCTCTACTACAAAATGCTAAATAAGTTTTTCAATATTACATAGCAAGAACCAATTTGGATTATAAGTTTTGAAATGCTAATGAATACGTTATTACGGTCATTACGAAATACCCCCTTTCAATAATCATTTCCATTCAATTGCCATTAAAGCCAATAATAATTTTTTGTAAATTCCTATTATTGTTTTGATGCTATATGAAACGACTCACTTCGGTGGTTTACAGGAACTGAGCAAGGGCATGCGCATTTTGATTTTTGCTTTTAAGGAACGTGCATATATTACGTGTGCAGTTAGTGGGAGGAGGAGGTCTCCAAAAGTGCTACAATCAGCACTTGGGTTACATATTGAGGTGGGGGATTTGCGTTACGTAGTATATGCCGGATCCCTAGGCTCTCCTACCAGACAAATATAGATAGATTGGTGAATTTCTTCAAATTTAGGATTATATTATAGATAGTGAACCCAGCTAAGGGGTGACCCTAGCACTCATGAAAATTTGAGCAAGCCACCCATCCACAGTAATAAACAATTCAAAAAAATCAACGGTATTTCTTTTAGAGGTTATTGTGTTAACCAATAATGTTATTTAATTCTACAAAAAAGGTGGGCAAACTGGCTCAAAGAAATCAAGGGGACAATAAAAAGTAACTCCAGCTATACTAAAAATGCTCAATAAATTTTGTAGATATAGCCGAACCAACTTGTATTATAGAAGTTTTGAAATGCTAATTAATACGCACATTACGACTATTACAAAATGTTCCCTTTCGCTAATCATTTCCATTCAATCATCAATAATCAATTTGTGTAAATTTCTATCATTGGTTTGATTGATGTTATAATAATATGAAACAACTCATTTCGGTTAAAGTAAGACAGTGGTTGCAGAGGTGGAGGTGGAGGAGGGAGGTGGAGGGGGAGGAGTGAGGTGGAGGTGGAGAAGTGAGGTGGAGGAGGTGGAGGAGGAGGTGGAGTGAGGCGAGGAGGTGGAGGAGGAGGTGGAGGTAAAAATGTAGGATTTTTTTCTCCTCATCCACTAATCCACTTTTCTCTCATTCCTCAGCAAAAATAGAGCGGACAAAACAATATTTAATTATATAAAACATAGTTTAGTTGCATTAAACTGTAATTATATTAACCTACAGCAAGCCGTAACAGAAGCTCGCCTGAGTAAAGGTTACCATGTACACATTTTGGTAGACAAAAAGTACTCACCCGTTGTAACACAATACCGAGCGTACGGATTTTCATCAAACTTTCAAAATTGAGGCTTTATAAATGTAGCTACGACACATTAAAAATGCAGACATTGATATTATAAGGATATATGAAAACTGACGTAATCTTTAACTAATACAATTATAAGGCCACCAAAGCGAAGCTATATCATTTGAAAAGTCTACATGAAATAAAAATTGATTAATTTTGACTATGAAAATCAACATAAATCAAAATTGATTAATTTTTACTATGAAAATGAACGTAAGTTCAAAATTGATTAATGTTGACTATGAAAATCCACATAAAATCAAAATTGATTAATGTTGGCTATGAAAATCAACATAAAATCGAAATTAATTAATGCTGACTATGAAAATCAACATAAAATCAAAATTGATTAATGTTGACTATGAAAATCCAGAGCAATCAAAATTGATTAATGTTTACTATGAAAATCCAGACCAATCGAAATCAATCAATATTAATTATTAAAATCAATAGAAATTGGAAAATTGCAAGTTTGACTATAAAATTGAATATAATGCGAATGATTTTTTCCGTGCTCTAAAAGTTGATTCCGGTTTCACTTGCTTTATTATAAAATGTTAAATTTGGTAGAAGCGGAATAAAATATTTTATACTATACGTTAGCAATTTATAATAAACGCAATTTAACTTTTTAATGTCCATTTTTCACTTTGACTAATGCTCTAGTAGGGATTCAACCTGCTCTAGTAGGGATTCAATCTGCTCTAGTAGGGATTCAACATGCTCTAATAGAAGTGGACAAGGATACAAACAGACACCTGTAAATTATAATATAGCATAAATATGTAATTTTAAATTTTATGTTGATTTTCATAGTCAACATTAATCAATTTTGAACTTATGTTCATTTTCATAGTAAAAATTAATCAATTTTGATTTATGTTGATTTTCATAGTCAAAATTAATCAATTTTTTATTTCATGTTGACTTTTCAAATGATATAGCTTCGCTTTGGTGGCCTTATAATTGTATTAGTTAAAGATCACGTCAGTTTTCATATATCCTTATAATATCAATGTCTGCATTTTTAATGTGTCGTAGCTACATTTATAAAGCCTCAATTTTGAAAGTTTGATGAAAATCCGTACGCTCGGTATTGTGTTACAACGGGTGAGTACTTTTCGTCTACCAAAATGTGTACATGGTAACCTTTACTCAGGCGAGCTTCTGTTACGGCTTGCTGTAGGTTAATATAATTACAGTTTAATGCAACTAAACTATGTTTGATATAATTAAATATTGTTTTGTCCGCTCTATTTTTGCTGAGGAATGAGAGAAAAGTGGATTAGTGGTTGAGGAGAAAAAAATCCTACATTTTTACCTCCACCTCCTCCTCCAACTCCTCCTCCACCTCACTCCTCCACCTCCTCCACCTCAATCCTCCACCTCCACCTCACTCCTCCCCCTCCACCTGCCTCCTCCACCTCTACAACCACTGTCTTACTTTAACCCTCATTTCGATGGTTTTGAGGAAGTGGGCATGCGCATTTTGCTTTTAAGGAACCTGCATATTTTACGTGTGCACTTAATGTGAGGAGGATGTACCCAAAAAGTGTTACAGTCAGCACTTTCGTTACACACAGGGGAGGGGGTTTTGCGTTACGTGATATATGCAGGTTTCCTAGGTTCTCCCTACCAAATACGTACATACATATGTCGTAGTCTGGGAGTGAAAGGAGACTGGGAGGGATATAATGTCTCTCTCCGACTAGACTGGGAGGGATAGCTCTGTACCGCTAGCGGTACCGTACCATGAGGTTTCAGACTGGGAGGGATAGGCTGTAAAGAATTGATATTAATGATTCTATGTGTATAAGTGCCACAAATATCGCAGATTTTAGGTTACTCTTACATTTTTATTCATTGTAATCATTATTTTCTACAATGTTCAAAAATATTAAGTAAATTGCCCTTTTTGGTCTTAAATCATAAATTAATGTTTTCAATAGTGTACCCCAACACACACCTCCATGTACTAAATTTAGCATATGAAGGTATGCGTTGTGGTACAATATTGAAAAAATTAATTATTAAGTCAAGATTGACAGTCAAATGGTTAAGTATGTTAAAACTATCTTATTAATCGGGAACAACAAGGTAGTCGTTATAAAAAACGCTTAGTGAGAGGGCAGTTACTGTTATGCAGGATCGACAGATCAAATACTGATCAAAAAACAAACTTACCATGTAAAGTTCTCCATAAACTAGAAAATGGTAATCTTAAACTACAATGTGCCAAAAGGGGATCATTGAATGTATGGTAATTGAAGCAAATGTCGGTCGATGGACCGCTGAAATCCAAACAACTGGATGGTCGGAGGCACCTATAATGCATTACGATCTGTAACATCGTACACCTTCAATCCATTTGCAAGTGAAAGGGTAACCGTTAAAGTAAAAATGTCCTTGTAAAAAGAATGATATACACTGTGGTACTAAATGCCACAACGGCAGCAGCAGTCCAGCAAAAATTTAGATAATTGAACTCCTGGCTTTGGAAAATATATCAATTAATAATATTATATCAGTGTAACATACTTAACCATTTGACTGTCAATCTTGACTTAATAATTAATGTTTTCAATAATGCACCCCAACGCATACCTTCATATGCTTAATTTAGTACATATTTAGTTAATATTTATGAACATTGTAGAAAATAATGATTATAATGAATAAAAAATGTAAGAGTAACCTAAAATCTGCGATATTTGTGGCACTTATACACATAGAATCATTCATATCAATCCTTTACAACCTAATTAGCATTCCAAAACTTCTAATCCAAATTAGTTCCGCTGAATCGGCAATTTTTTTCCCCATTTTTCTGTAGAGCGGGTTTTACTTTTTACTGCCCCTTGATTTGTTTGCGCCAGTTTAGACAACTTCTTTTGAATTATTGGGAGGGGGCACTATTTATTGTATAAAATATTTATTCGTAAGTTGTAGTCATTGGATTAGTACGTTTTTCCAAAACCCTGGTATCATATTTATCCAACCGCTGTAGAAAATAAAGTAGATTTAAATTATTGTATATACAAAGCTAGCATAATAACCTAAGGGAAATACCGATGAATTTTTTCGAATTGTTTTTACTAATGTGATGGGTGGACCACCGCTGAAGTTCTTTTGAGTTCTATTTTCGCCCCTTAACGGGTTCATTAGTTTAGGGGTAAAGTTATTTCATTTTTACAGAGTTTGGCTCATTTAAGTATTTTTAAGTAGGTAGGTAGGTAGGTAGGAGTTTATTGATTGTTTCGGCACACAACACACAATCATATCATATCATTATATTATTATGTTAGAACAGTTTGTATTTTAATAATAATTAATACTTAAATTAGTCTTAATAGTTTAGAATAAAATTCCTTGTTTTAATAGCTATTTTAAAAAATGTATACACACGTGCGGCGTTTGAAATTGTTATATTTTTAAATATGGTTAAAAAGTTTTCCCTTGAAACGTTGCTGGCTTCTACAGGGTATTTCCTTCTAGCGTTCGAGTAGTGGGGGCATTCAAAGATTACATGATAAACATCTTCTCTTTTATCCATATTACATATGTCACAATTTTTGTATCCCCCACGCGTGAATAATTGAACCAGTAAGATTTCCTATCTATCGTTATGTAATTACAATTCATTCTAAGTTGGGCTATAAGTCTTTTTATACGCCATGACATATTTGAATTTAGGTAAGGCTCGGTGCCTATTTTTCCTTAACTATATTATACATACATATTGGATGGTCATTCATTAGAGCTATATTTTCAACATTTAGTCTTAACTTGTCGCTTCTTAAATTAGATTTTACGGAGTTGATATTTAGAAATCTATCGTTTAGTAGATGACCAAGGTTCCTAGATGCCAAAAAGTTGTGCACATTATAATACCATGACCTATTATCACATTTATCTTCCTCATAAATTGCAAAGCAGTCTTTGACAAGTGTACCTGGTGACTTTTTCTTTATTCGCAATATAAATCTAGTCAAAAGGTTAAGAAGGAAGGAAGAGATAGGAGTCATGCCAGTTTCCAGTGCTATTTTCCATCTTGGTGTCTCTTTCGGCAGGAAAAGGATTTGTCTTATGAAGCGGTATTGAAATGCAACAAACTCTTCTACATATTTGATGCCCCAAACTGAGACTGCATAAAATAGTACGGACCGAACAAGAGAGTTGAATAGTTTTTCCTGCACTTTGAATGTCTTCGCTTTGCTTTTAATAATAAGAGTAATCAACCGTTTAGATGCTAGAGTTGCATTGGAGATAAAATGATTCTTTGCTTTTTCGAAGCTTCCAGACGAGTGAAAGGGAACCCCTATATACGTATATTGTTTTACTATTTCTATATTTTCATTTTCCCATGTAAATATATGCTTAAGTACATTTGTGCTTCTTCTGAATATCACGATTTTGGTCTTCTCGAGGTTAATCTGTAGGCGATTTTCTTTAAAGTATGATTTTAGGCATTCGATTTTTTTGCGCAAGTCACTTGGATGTTTTGCCACGCACACAATACCATCCGCAAAGAGCAGCATGTGTACTTTCCAGTTAGCAATACGTACACTTGAGGTCAACGTTTCATTAACAGCGTCCACAATGCCGTTAATAAATAAGGAGAATAATTTTGGCGAGAGTATTTCGCCTTGTAATACTGAATTAAATATTTCTATTTGTTCACTTTGTCCGTCTGAGGTTCTTACAGTCGCTTTTGCGTGTGAATATAATATTTGAAGCGTTGTTAAACATTTTGAGCTAATTCCAGCTTTATAAAGTTTTTCCCACAGTAGTTTTTGGCACGTTCCGTCGAAAGCCTGCGAGACATCTATAAATAAGGCAAAGAGCTTCCCTCCAGGTTTATTTATCGTTCTCTGTATTAAGGTATTTAAGATAAACACTTATTCTTCGCACCCTGTGTTTTTTTTGAAGCCTGCTTGGAAGTCACTAATTTTTTTGTTTTTGTCGCACCAGACTGTTAACCGTCGCGACATAATTGTGGTGAACAATTTAGTAATGGTGTTGATCAGTGAGATTGGTCTGTAGTTAGAAGTTTCATTAGGGTTTCCCTTCTTAAAAATGGGTACGATAGCAATTTCACCCCAGTTTGCTGGCATTGTGTCAGGATTAGAGAGTACTTTGTTGAAACATTTGATAATATCAGCCTTGCTTTCCCTCGGTAAAGATTTCCAGACTTCATTTGGTATACCGTCAGGACCACTTGCTTTGTTGTTGGCAATTTTTTTCAGTGCAAGATTAAATTCCATCATATTAATCTCAGAGTCAAAGATATCTTCTGATCTTTCTGGGAAATATATTATTTCGTTTGGTTGGTTGGAGTATTTTTGAAACACAGCTTTAAAATGTTCATGCCATTGTTGTAGTGTGATGTCACCATAAATTTGACACCTGTCTCCACTTCTAAACACATCTAGAGCTTCCCAAAATTCCTTAAAATTTCCTTGCCGAGATAATTTGTTGGTGTATTTTATCGAAGTAAGCTGCCTTCTTTTGCATAACTAAGTCTGCGTGCATCTTTTTCTTCGCTAGGTAAATATTTTTGCAGTTGCTAAAATAACAATAATCTTGAGATGGGTTGGCTTTTCGAAATGCTTTTAGCGCTAGTGAAAGTTGTTTCTTGGATCTATGGAATTCTTCGTCCGACCATGCTGGTGATAATGCCTTTTTACCCATTCCATAGTTAACACTTGTTTTTAGTCCACATTCATTAGCTGCTCTGTAGATTGAGTTGACTAACGTATCCAGGTTTGGATCTTGTCTTTCTAGTTCACCTTGGATTTTCTTTAGTTGCTTTTGGAATTCTTTTGCTTTGGATTCATCCCAATATATTTTCTTTCTGCGTTTGATTTTCGTTCTGCAACTGGTCGTTTGGTTTACTTTAAGCTGGAGTAGCACTGGAAAATGGCACGAGAGACTTTGATCTAGAATTTCAAATTTATATACATCTTTTAGCACATTTGGAGTAACTAAGGATAAGTCTACTGTACTGGCCCCGTTTTCATTGACAAATGTAAAATTTCCGGCTAAATCTCCTGGTACACTGCCATTACAGATGGACCAATCTTTTAGGTTATATTCTAGAAGTTTTTTACCTCTTTGATTCATAGTGATATCTTTGTTATTATCATGCAAGTCAGATTTTCGCCCCACTCGGGCATTCAGATCACCTATACAAATAGAATTCGTGTATTCATTATTTTCAAGAACATTTAATACTTGGTCAAAATGTTCTTCTCCTTCCACTGACGGAGCACAATAGCAAAAATTAAGTTTTAAATTATTATCCATGCCAAATTGTTTATCTATCGTCAAACTTATAATATACTGTTCTAAATTCTTAATATTTACGTATTTAATCATATCTAACTTAATACCTAAAAGGAACCCATTCTTATTTCTTCCTGAACGAAAATTATACCCCGCTCCGACTACAATTAATTTATAAAAGGATCTTAACTTAGCAATTTGTTGTGGACTTTTAATTGCTGATTCGTTTAAGCACCATGTTTCGGCTAGGCAAAAAATATTAGGGCATTGCTTTAAAATAAAATCAAGTTTGTCATACGCATTATGGCTTACAAGACCATCGGAGTTCCAGTAAATAATCGAAATATTTTTTTCTAATTTTTGTTTTGTGTTGTTGCCGTCATCCTACGCATCAGCTGATTTGATCACTACCCCGTTCTTGACAGTATACTCTTCGCCGTTTACTGTGAGAACTTCTCCCCTGAGTGTGACGGTACATCCTTGTTGTAGAGCATCCTTTTTTGCCTTCCTCAATAGTCCTCTGATTCTTCGAATCTCCACAGGCAGGTCATCGTTGAAGAAGATACCTTTTGTGTTTACGTCGTTCGTCAGATTTTTGGCACCTGACATGATCCGGTGTTTGTCTCTGAGGTTTGTTAAGGATATTTTGATCGGACGAGTGGCTCCTCCCATCTTCCCTATTCGGTGGGCTACATCGATCGACACTTTATCAATTTTAATATCGGAGAAGACATTCGATACTGTTCTTATGATGTCACGAGTCGTTTCTCCGGTTTGCTCCTGAATCCCGTGTATTATCACATTTTTTGCGTTAACTTCGGTCATCAGCTTTAAATTTTGCATTTGAAGATCTTTGATAATGCTATTGTAATTCTTAACGTCTCCTTCGAGTGTTCCAATTTTTGTTTGCAGTCCCTTCATTTCGTTTTTCAGTTCCGCGACTAATGCAGTCGAATTGTCTATTTTGTCTCCCAGATCTTTCTTCATGTCTAACATCATCTTAGCCAGATCTTCGAGTTGCATTTCGCCTAACTTCCTCTTTTTATTTTCCTGGTGGCTTGGTGGTGTTATCGATGTCATCTGACAAATAGAATTTTTGCCGGTAGTGACTGTTTTGACTTATATGGTGTTGTTTTGTGAAGGTAATGTAAGGTTATAGAAGGAATGTTTAAACTTGCCTTGTTTTGTGCTCGGCACTAGACTCCCGCCCTTGATTTGCCAAAGTGAATTTTGAGAAATTTTAATCTCACTGTCTAGGCCGAGCTGTAATTTGAAGTGGGTCCAGCAGGCACGTCAACTGTCCTAATTAGATCTCATTTACGTCTAGTTAAGTATTTTAGGTCGATTTTATAATTTAAAAAATTACAAAACTTGAGGAGCAAAAAAAATAATAACCTCCTCTTTTTAAATCTCGCACGCTCCAAGTATTTTTAAGTATAAGTATAGGGGTCAATTTAAGTATTATACTTGCCATTTAAGTATGCCTGGTAACTGGTAACCCTGATTGGTATTGGCCAATGCATCGCCTAAAATCGGTGTGTCCCCGCATTTGTACTTTCCTTATGTAAACTAAGGTGCGACAGAAGTCAAAGAACTGACGAAATTATAAAATTTATTTATTAAAAATAATAATATAATAAACGGTTGTACAGGGAAAATTGAAAAATTCTGGAACGGTAATAACTTCATGAACAGTGACTATCAAAGTGAGTTGAATAATACCAACCAAATTTGGTTCAAAGGACGCTCTCCAACAAAATTTTTTGTCGGGAGAGAAACTGAAATGCGGAAAATAGAAGAGAAATGGGAAACATCCGTTAATAATAAAGAGATAGTGTTCGTTGTAATAACCGGCTTAGGTGGCATCGGCAAGAGCGAATTAGCTAAAAATTACGCCAGAAAGTTTTATAAAACTTGTGATGGACACTGCATTTGGATTGATGCAGGGACAGATAAATCGTTATTACATTCTTTACACACTCTGGCAAAAGAAAAATTTCAAATATCGCTGACCAATAAAATAGGAATAGACAAAGGATTAGATATCCTATTTGAAGAAATCTATGTGAGACTTACGGATAGAAAATGCTTGATTGTCATTGATAACATGGATTCTTACAAGAATTCATTTGTAAGTCTGTTGTGCCACAAAGCGGCCATTCAACCTCCGACTGTCTTAAAACCATTTGTAATAATTACATCAAGATCGCAACAAGCTATCACATATTTGGGGCAAAAATGCAGTCAGATAGAACTAAGCGGTTTGACTTGCAGTTCGGCTGAACAGGTTTTTGTGGAATCATTTGATTTAAATACGAATGATGCTAATATTAAAATGGAAATCGAAAAATTGTGCAAGAGACTGGATTGTTTTCCCTTAGCTATGCAACAGGCGGTAGCGTATATTAACAAAAAACTACTTTTAAACTGTGATTTGGAACGTCAAATTTCGGAGTACTTAAAGAAACTCAAAGAGCAAAGCAAAAAGTTGCTAAATCACAAGTTACCTGAATATGATAATTTAGATAACATGGGCAAAACTACTTATTTAACGTGGAAAATAACATTTGATAAAATTAGAAAAACTGCAGGAGTTGGCAATACTGCAATTCACTTGTTAAAACTAATTTCCTTTTTTGCAAATCATAACATTTCAAAAGATTTTATGCTTAAACTCTTAGATAAAATGGAAAGTTTTTCCAACAGTCGAAAGTGCCATTTTCGGAAACTTTGCGCAAATATAATGAAAAATAACGCCGAGACGGTAGATGATTGTTTTGAAGTTTTAAGAGACCATTCTTTGATTGGTTTAGAGAACAGTAATTTCATTCATCCATTAGTTCAAGAAGTAGTCAGAATTGAATTAAATGAAAAAGGAGAATTGATTACATATCTGGATAGGTTGTTGAAATGTACACAAACAATGATGATATTGAATGAGATCCCAACGGAAGAGATGATTCACATTGTGAAAATATGGGAACATACCACTAAATATGACAGCCTGGTTAAAAAGCACGCAGAATATCCTAATTGGGTTTGTAGCAAATTGCATGGGTCAGGTAAGTACATAGATGGCTATGATTTCAGCACTCAAGCATTGATCGTTCTTAATAAAAAAATTTTGGAAGACAAAAACCAACATACGCTTAGACTAAAATTCTGGAATGGATTATTACTTAAAGAGATTGGAGAGTGCGATCAGTCCTTAAAAGTACTCACACAAGTCTATGACATTCAAATGGCAATATTTGGAGATGAAAACGCTTTTTGCTTAGAAACGGCCAATGAAATAGGAAATGTTTACCGAGAAATCCACAATGTTAAAATGGCGATGAAATGGCACAAACATTGTCTAGAAATTAATGAAAAGATAAACGGCAAAGAACACTGGCAAACGCTTGATGCGAAGAACAGCATAGGCCTTTTACATAGTGCGCAAGGAAATTATGAGCAAGCAAAATCATTATTGCAAGAAGTGTTGGAATTACGTGAACGTGTGAGGGGAACGGATGATAAAGAAACTTTGATTACAAAACGAGGGTTGGCAATCGTCAATTATTGTCAAAAGGATTTGGCAGTTGCAAAGAAAATGTTCCAAGAAACTTTCAAAGTTCAAGAAAGAGTTTTGGGCTCAAATCACCCAGAGACATTATTAACAAAAGATTGGATTGATAATCCTAAAAAATGTTTTAAAAGAAATGCAGAGGCACTTCAATTGGCAGAAAAACTATTAGAAAATAAGATTGAAATACTTGGGAAAGAACATATCGAAACCATTGTTGCTACAAATCCCCATACAAAATCCCTGCAAAAAAGTGTGGACCATAAAACATTGAATTGCGGTTTGATTGAATGCGGCGTTAGTATCTCTACTTGTTTTAATGACTGCTTATTTGAATACATGAACTTATTGTTAAGATATACTAACGACGTTCAAAGTTTTGAAAATTTTATATAATTGCCTTTTTGTAGTAAGTTGTTTTAGACTACAAACTAATATTTCATTTTTGAAGACTCCATTTGTGCTAATAAACACTTTTATAGACATTTGTTGGGCGAAAATTTATAATTCAATAAATGGTAGCCACTGTTTCCTGATTTACGTACACATAAATGTGGTAGATTTGGAGGGATATAATATCTCTCCCTGACTAGAATGAGAGGGATATGTCGGCACCGATAGCGATCCCGAAACATGGAATTTAAATCTCGGAAGGTTATCCATCCTCACCAATGTAAATTATTGGTATGAATGATTTAATATTATACAAATATTTACACATTTATTTAATTACATATATTTAATATTATTTATACAAAATCCTAGCATCAATTTTTGTAGGTGTAATATTAATTTAATTGTTTGAAAATGGACTGGAACCTAACTATATAATAAACATTATTTGAATTGCCTTTTTGTGACAACTTAATACAATGTTTTACAAAATGCTGAATAGTTCAATTGTAAAAGTTAATGTTTTCAGACAGTACTAGGAATTCTTGGAAACGTAGTAAATGAGAGAGTTAAATCAGGAAGTACAAGTATTACTATAAAATGTAATAAAGGAAAGCAAATGTACGAAGATGGAATTGGCCTTGCACCATTATATAATCAGCAAAACAACAAGATGCCGAAATTCTAAGCTCTGGTTAAGGTTTAAAAGTCTGATGAAACTATTTTAAGTTATGTTGACAATGAAATGTTGGAATTTTTGTGTTATTTTAGGAGAGGCGGAATTTATTGACGTTACTCCTCCCACCGATTGTGAATTATTTGGAGCATTTGTTTTAGCTACCGTTGCTAATTGCCGGTTGAAGTCGGTGGATGCTTATGCAGCATTGGTTTGTAATTTACCATACATGTGCATACGGTAATTAGTTTTGTTTATATTTTAATCAAATGATTGATTTCAGAGAATGGATGGCGTTGAATGCTTTATTGTAGCGAAAGATATTCCTGGAGATAACAATACCATGGCTTTTGGTGCAATACTCGTTGTTGAAAAGGAGCCTGTGAGTCATTTTAATTTTGCACGTAGTAGTCTATCGTAGAAAGTAGTTGTCTACTACTAAGTAGTAATATAATATAACCCTGACCATAAGTCGTCCGAAATAGAATTATAGTATTATTAAAATTTCAGTAGTCACATGCTGTTGTAGTAGCACAATTATTTTTTGGATTACGATTTTTACTATTTAGTTATTCGCTGAAATAGAATTTTTAATAATTCAAATAAATTTTCATAGTAGATTTTTGCTTTGGACAAAGTGGAAGCAGCGGGTCAACCAATTGGGTTAATTTTGGCCACGTCGAGACAACTGGCTTACAGGACCGCAAAGAAAGTCAAAGTCACCTACAAGAATATTCAGAAACCGATTGTGAAGGCTAGATACTCTTTGAGGAAAGTAGAAAAGGAAGGAACTTTGGAGGAACATATGATGAAGACCTATATACTCCTGTGGCGACTTTTGAGATGGGAACGCGTGAGATTTCTGGGGAGCAAGCACGAACAAGGGTCCCAGTTTCACTACTCCCTGGAGACACAGAGTTCTCTTTGCATTCTCAAGGAAGACTCCATAGATATCTTCAGTGCTACTCAATGGATGGATCATGTACAGGGTCATCACTTATATAATTCCCCCCACCACAGCCCAACACAGACTAGTTATCAAAATGGCCTATATACCATCTTGTAGAGAATCTTTTTGCGAATCTAACCAACTATAATCACCATGTAAATTGGTTAGAAAAAGGTAGGTAAAAAATTTGTTGAAAATAAAAAGTTGAAAATTTTCAGAAATTTTGCCCGCTTTCCAACTTTTCGAATTTCCCCAGGTCCCCCAGAATTTTATTTTGGAATATTGATTCCTGAATTGTTATAAGAATCGCATTTGTGATTTTTCCACCAATTTTCATTTTCAAAATCGGAGTTGGTCGATTTTTCAACTTTTTCGAGAGTTTGTGAAAATTAGAGTAATCCAGAAAAAAGTTGAAAAATCGACCACCTCCGATTTTGATGAAAATTGGTGGAGAAATCACAAATGCGATTCTTATAATAATTCTGGAATCAATATTCCAAAATAAAATTCTGGGGGACCTGGGGAAATTTTAAAAGTTGGAAAGCGGGCAGAATTTCTGAAAATTTTCAACTTTTTATTTTCAACAAATTTTTACCTACCTTATTCCAACCGATACCATCTTGTAGAGAATCATTTTGCGAATCTAACCAATTCTAACACTATGCAAATTGGTTAGCAAAAACTGGGTAAAACAGTTTTTGAAAATAAAAAGTTGAAAATTTTCAGTAATTCTGCCCGCTTTCCAACTTTTCGAATTTCCCCAGGTCCCCCATAATTTTATTTTGGAATATTGAGTCCAGAATCATTATAACAATCGCATTTGTGATTTTTTTACCCATTTTCATCAAAATCGGAGGTGGTCGATTTTTTAAATTTTTTTCTGGACTACCCTAATTTTGACAAATTCTCGAAAAAGTTGAAAAATGGACCACCTCCGATTTTGATGAAAATGGGTGGAAAAATCACATATGCGATTCTTATTATGATTCTGGAATCAGAATTCCAAAATAAAATTCTGGGGGACCTGGACAAATTCGGAAAGTTGGAAAGCGGGCAGAATTTCTGAAAATTTTCAACTTTTTATTTTCAAAAATTGTTTTACCCGGTTTTTCCTAATCGATTGGCATGGTATTAGAATTGGTTAGATTCGCAAAGATTCTCTACAAGATGGTGTATAGACCATTTTGATAACTAGTCTGTGTTGGGCTGTGGTGGGGGGGAATTATATAAGTGATGACCCTGTACACGCGACAGTCGCTGCTGCTTTGGGTGTTCCGGACAACTAGTCAGTTTCTATTTAATCAAAGTGCATTAAGTCAGAATTCCTAAAAGTGCAATATTAATTGAAATAATATTTATTTACTTGTTTCAGTTTAAACATTAAAGTAAAACGAATCGGAGGGGCGTTTGGATCTAAGATTACGAAAGCTACTCCTGTGGCTAGTGCTTGTGCCATCGCTGCTTTCGTCACCAACCGTCCAGTGAGAGTGATCATGGACTTGAAAACTAATATGAGAATGATAGGGAAGCGAGAGCCCTTCGTTTGTCGATATAATGTGAGATCCATGAGAAAACTTCATTTTATTAACACTCATTAATAAACTGAAAAACAAAGGGAATAGAATTTAAGCATAAATTACAGGGAAAATTTTAAAACCAATTTCGTTTCCTTGACGGACGGAAAAAGCCAATATCCATTTTTTGTTTGGCCCAGGAAAGAGCCAAAATCAATTTTTTGTTTGGTGCAAGAAATAGTCTGACTGACAAGCGTATGGATATAAGCCTATTTTTTTCTGTATAAAACGAAAAACGGATATTAGCTTTTCCTAGTTTTCCTGTACCATTTTAAAAGTAGACAGAGGCTTTTGCCGTCCTTAAGGGACGATTTGATTGTATAAATAGGTAAAATTTTCTGAAATGGGGAAAATAGTTAAACTGAAAGCGTTTTTGCTATCGGATTCTGGATGGACAAGAAACGAGGCCTATGCTGCAGCGAAATTGCCCTATTTTCAAAATTTGTATGCAGCGAGTGACTGGGAAGTTAAAGGAGGGTATTTACTGACCAACATTCCTTCTAATACTTACACAAGGGCACCAGGCTAGTTCAATAATGTTTTTATTTTTAATAATTAGTATTTTGTAATAACCAGAAATAGCAATAATAAAATTAGGGATAAAATGTGTATTTTTAAAGCTTTTATTACACATAATATTATAATGTTTGGTATTCAGGAGGGTTAAATGGAACAGCCTTTAGTGAATACATAATGGAACACATTGCATTTGTGCTTAAAATGGACCCCTTTGATGTGAGAGCTGTAAATTATTTGAAGGTTGGAGATCGCCTCTTCAATGGTGATACTTTTATCGAAGAGAATTTAATGCCCCGAATGGTTGAACAAATAAAAATTACCGGAAATTACGAACTAAGGAAAATAGCGACAGAGAAATTCAACAGAGTATTAAATTTGAAAGTTAAATTGTGTTTTAATTATTTACTGAATTATTTGTTGCTTTTTATATCTGCTTTTTATTTTAGGAAAATAGTTGGAAAAAGCGTGGATTAGCAATCAGTACATCTGCAAATATTGTAGACTACGGATTAAACACCTACGTTGCTTATGTAACGATTTACCATCAGGACGGGAGTGTTGCAGTTAGCCATTCAGGAATCGAATTTGGCACTGGCGTTAACATTAAAGTACCTACTTACTTTTCTTTACTTAACAGACATCAAATTAGTTGTAAATTTGTTAAAACTATT
>JAECZT010000044.1:0-52652 GCA_020055645.1 Tomocerus qinae | reverse complement strand
TAAAAAATAATTTTCAACAGTTGAAATTCATGATTTAATACTTGTACGAGCCAAAAAGCTTAAAAAAATAATTTTCAAGAGTTGAAATTCATGATTTAATACTTGTACGAGACAAAAAGATTAAAAAATAATTTTCAAGAGTTGAAATTCAAGATTTAATGCTTGTACGAGCCAAAAAATTTAAAAATAACATTTAGCAGTTTTAATTGATTTTTTTTGAAACCTGTAGGAGCCAAAAAGCTTAAAAAATAATTTTCAAGAGTTGAAATTCAAGATTTAATACTTGTACGAGCCAAAAAGCTTAAAAAATAATTTTCAAGAGTTGAAATTCATGATTTAAGACTTGTACGAGCCAACAAGCTTAAAAAATAATTTTCAAGAGTTGAAATTCATGATTTAATACTTGTATGAGGCAAAAAGCTTAAAAAATAATTTTGAAGAGTTGAAATTCATGATTTAATACTTGTACGAGGCAAAAAGATTGAAAAATAATTTTCAATGGTTGAAATTCATGATTTAATACTTGTACGAGCTAAAAAGCTTAAAAATAACATTTAGCAGTTTTAATTGATTTTTTTGAAACTTGTACGAGCCAATAAGCTTAAAAAATAATATTGAAGAGTTGAAATTCATGATTTAAAACTTGTATGAGGCAAAAAGCTTAAAAAATTATTTTCAAGAGTTGAAATTCATGATTTAATACTTGTACGAGGCAAAAAGCTTAAAAAATATTTTTCAAGAGTTGAAATTCAAGATTTAATGCTTGTACGAGCCAAAAAATTTAAAAATAACATTTACCAGTTTTAATTAATTTTTTTGAAACTTGTACTAGCCAAAAAGTTTAAAAATAACATTTAGCAGTTTTATTTGATTTTTTTTGAAACCTGTAGGAGCCAAAAAGCTTAAAAAATAATTTTCAAGAGTTGAAATTCATGATTTAATACTTGTACGAGCCAAAAAGCTTAAAAAATAATTTTCAAGAGTTGAAATTCATGATTTAATACTTGTACGAGCCAATATGCTTAAAAAATAATTTTGAAGAGTTAAAATTCATGATTTAATACTTGTACGAGCCAAAAAGCTTAAAAAATAATTTTCAAGAGTTGAAATTCATGATTTAATACTTGTACGAGCCAAAAAGCTTAAAAAAATAATTTTCAAGAGTTGAAATTCATGATTTAATACTTGTACGAGGCAAAAAGCTTAAAAAATAATTTTCAATGGTTGAAATTCATGATTTAATACTTGTACGAGCCAAAAAGCTTAAAAAATAATTTTCAACAGTTGAAATTCATGATTTAATACTTGTACGAGCCAAAAAGCTTAAAAAAATAATTTTCAAGAGTTGAAATTCATGATTTAATACTTGTACGAGACAAAAAGATTAAAAAATAATTTTCAAGAGTTGAAATTCAAGATTTAATGCTTGTACGAGCCAAAAAATTTAAAAATAACATTTAGCAGTTTTAATTGATTTTTTTTGAAACCTGTAGGAGCCAAAAAGCTTAAAAAATAATTTTCAAGAGTTGAAATTCAAGATTTAATACTTGTACGAGCCAAAAAGCTTAAAAAATAATTTTCAAGAGTTGAAATTCATGATTTAATACTTCTACGAGCCAATAAGCTTAAAAAATAATTTTGAACAGTTGAAATTCATGATTTAATACTTGTACGAGCCAAAAAGCTTAAAAAATAATTTTCAAGAGTTGAAATTCATCACTTAATACTTGTAGGAGCCAAAAAGCTTAAAAAATAATTTTCAAGAGTTAAAATTCATGATTTAATACTTGTACGAGCTAAAAGGCTTAAAAATAACATTTAGCAGTTTTAATTGATTTTTTTGAAACTTGTACGAGCCAAAAAGCTTAAAAAATAATTTTCAAGAGTTGAAATTCATGATTTAATACTTGTACGAGGCAAAAAGCTTAAAAAAATAATTTTCAAGAGTTGAAATTCATGATTTAATACTTGTACGAGGCAAAAAGCTTAAAAAATAATTTTCAAGAGTTGAAATTCATGATTTAATTTTGTACGAGCCAATAAGCTTAAAAAATAATTTTGAAGAGTTGAAATTCATGATTTAATACTTGTACGAGCCAAAAAGCTTAAAAAATAATTTTCAAGAGTTGAAATTCATGATTTAATACTTGTACGAGCCAAAAAGCTTAAAAAATAATTTTCAAGAGTTGAAATTCATGATTTAATACTTGTACGAGGCAAAAAGCTTAAAAAATAATTTTCAAGAGTTGAAATTCATGATTTAATACTTGTACGAGCCAATAAGCTTAAAAAATAATTTTCAAGAGTTGAAATTCATGATTTAATACTTGTACGAGCCAAAAAGCTTAAAAATAACATTTAGCATTTTTAATTGATTTTTTTGTAACTTGTAGGAGCCAAAAAGCTTAAAAAATAATTTTCAAGAGTTGAAATTCATGATTTAATACTTGTACGAGCTAAAAAGCTTAAAAATAACATTTAGCATTTTTAATTGATTTTTTTGAAACTTGTAGGAGCCAAAAAGCTTAAAAAATAATTTTCAAGAGTTGAAATTCATGATTTATTACTTGTACGAGCTAAAAAGCTTAAAAATAACATTAAGCAGTTTTAATTGATTTTTTTGAAACTTGTACGAGCCAAAAAGCTTAAAAAATAATTTTCAAGAGTTGAAATTCATGATTTAATACTTGTACGAGGCAAAAAGCTTAAAAAATAATTTTCAAGAGTTGAAATTCATGATTTAATACTTGTACGAGGCAAAAAGCTTAAAAAATATTTTTCAAGAGTTGAAATTCAAGATTTAATGCTTGTACGAGCCAAAAAATTTTAAAATAACATTTAGCAGTTTTAATTGATTTTTTTTGAAACCTGTAGGAGCCAATAAGCTTAAAAAATAATTTTGAACAGTTGAAATTCATGATTTAATACTTGTACGAGCCAAAAAGCTTAAAAAATAATTTTCAAGAGTTGAAATTCATGATTTAATACTTGTACGAGGCAAAAAGCTTAAAAAATAATTTTCAAGAGTTGAAATTCATGATTTAATACTTGTACGAGGCAAAAAGCTTAAAAAATAATTTTCAAGAGTTGAAATTCATGATTTAATACTTGTACGAGCCAACAAGCTTAAAAAATAATTTTCAAGAGTTGAAATTCATGATTTAATACTTGTACGAGCCAAAAAGCTTAAAAAATAATTTTCAATGGTTGAAATTCATGATTTAATACTTGTACGAGCCAAAAAGCTTAAAAATAACATTTAGCATTTTTAATTGATTTTTTTGAAACTTGTAGGAGCCAAAAAGCTTAAAAAATAATTTTCAAGAGTTGAAATTCATGATTTAATACTTGTACGAGCTAAAAAGCTTAAAAATAACATTTAGCAGTTTTAATTGATTTTTTTGAAACTTGTACGAGCCAAAAAGCTTAAAAAATAATTTTCAAGAGTTGAAATTCATGATTTAATACTTGTACGAGGCAAAAAGCTTAAAAAATAATTTTCAAGAGTTGAAATTCATGATTTAATACTTGTACGAGGCAAAAAGCTTAAAAAATATTTTTCAAGAGTTGAAATTCAAAATTTAATGCTTGTACGAGCCAAAAAATTTAAAAATAACATTTAGCAGTTTTAGTT
Organism: Tomocerus qinae; assembly: GCA_020055645.1. Taxonomy (NCBI): domain Eukaryota; kingdom Metazoa; phylum Arthropoda; class Collembola; order Entomobryomorpha; family Tomoceridae; genus Tomocerus; species Tomocerus qinae. Next base: position 49,018 of record JAECZT010000044.1, on the reverse strand, counting down.
AATTTTTTTGAAACTTGTACGAGCCAAAAAGTTTAAAAATAACATTTAGCAGTTTTATTTGATTTTTTTTTGAAACCTGTAGGAGCCAAAAAGCTTAAAAAATAGTTTTCAAGAGTTGAAATTCATGATTTAATACTTGTACGAGCCAAAAAGCTTAAAAAATAATTTTCAAGAGTTGAAATTCATGATTTAATTTTGTACGAGCCAATAAGCTTAAAAAATAATTTTGAAAAGTTGAAATTCATGATTTAATACTTGTACGAGCCAAAAAGCTTAAAAAATAATTTTCAACAGTTGAAATTCATGATTTAATACTTGTACGAGCCAAAAAGCTTAAAAAATAATTTTCAAGAGTTGAAATTCATGATTTAAGACTTGTACGAGCCAACAAGCTTAAAAAATAATTTTCAAGAGTTGAAATTCATGATTTAATACTTGTATGAGGCAAAAAGCTTAAAAAATAATTTTGAAGAGTTGAAATTCATGATTTAATACTTGTACGAGGCAAAAAGATTAAAAAATAATTTTCAATGGTTGAAATTCATGATTTAATACTTGTACGAGCTAAAAAGCTTAAAAATAACATTTAGCAGTTTTAATTGATTTTTTTGAAACTTGTACGAGCCAATAAGCTTAAAAAATAATATTGAAGAGTTGAAATTCATGATTTAATACTTGTATGAGGCAAAAAGCTTAAAAAATAATTTTCAAGAGTTGAAATTCATGATTTAATACTTGTACGAAGCAAAAAGCTTAAAAGATATTTTTCAAGAGTTGAAATTCAACATTTAATGCTTGTACGAGCCAAAAAATTTAAAAATAACATTTACCAGTTTTAATTAATTTTTTTGAAACTTGTACGAGCCAAAAAGTTTAAAAATAACATTTAGCAGTTTTATTTGATTTTTTTTGAAACCTGTAGGAGCCAAAAAGCTTAAAAAATAATTTTCAAGAGTTGAAATTCATGATTTAATACTTGTACGAGCCAAAAAGCTTAAAAAATAATTTTCAAGAGTTGAAATTCATGATTTAATACTTGTACGAGGCAAAAATCTTAAAAAATATTTTTCAAGAGTTGAAATTCAAGATTTAATGCTTGTACGAGCAGAAAAATTTAAAAATAACATTTAGCGGTTTTAATTGATTTTTTTTGAAACCTGTAGGAGCCAATAAGCTTAAAAAATAATTTTGAACAGTTGAAATTCATGATTTAATACTTGTACGAGCCAAAAAGCTTAAAAAATAATTTTCAAGAGTTGAAATTCATGATTTAATACTTGTACGAGGCAAAAAGCTTAAAAAAATAATTTTCAAGAGTTGAAATTCATGATTTAATACTTGTACGAGGCAAAAAGCTTAAAAAATAATTTTCAAGAGTTGAAATTCATGATTTAATACTTGTACGAGGCAATAAGCTTAAAAAATAATTTTCAAGAGTTGAAATTCATGATTTAATACTTGTACGAGCCAAAAAGCTTAAAAAATAATTTTGAAGAGTTGAAATTCATGATTTAATACTTGTACGAGCCAAAAAGCTTAAAAAATAATTTTCAATGATTGAAATTCATGATTTAATACTTGTACGAGCCAAAAAGCTTAAAAATAACATTTAGCATTTTTAATTGACTTTTTTGAAACTTGTAGGAGCCAAAAAGCTTAAAAAATAATTTTCAACAGTTGAAATTCATGATTTAATACTTGTACGAGCTAAAAAGCTTAAAAATAACATTTAGCAGTTTTAATTGATTTTTTTGAAACTTGTACGAGCCAAAAAGCTTAAAAAATAATTTTCAAGAGTTGAAATTCATGATTTAATACTTGTACGAGGCAAAAAGCTTAAAAAATAATTTTCAAGAGTTGAAATTCATGATTTAATACTTGTACGAGGCAAAAAGCTTAAAAAATATTTTTCAAGAGTTGAAATTCAAGATTTAATGCTTGTACGAGCCAAAAAATTTAAAAATAACATTTACCAGTTTTAATTAATTTTTTTGAAACTTGTACGAGCCAAAAAGTTTAAAAATAACATTTAGCAGTTTTATTTGATTTTTTTGAAACCTGTAGGAGCCAAAAAGCTTAAAAAATAGTTTTCAAGAGTTGAAATTCATGATTTAATACTTGTACGAGCCAAAAAGCTTAAAAAATAATTTTCAAGAGTTGAAATTCATGATTTAATTTTGTACGAGCCAATAAGCTTAAAAAATAATTTTGAAAAGTTGAAATTCATGATTTAATACTTGTACGAGCCAAAAAGCTTAAAAAATAATTTTCAAGAGTTGAAATTCATGATTTAATTTTGTACGAGCCAATAAGCTTAAAAAATAATTTTGAAAAGTTGAAATTCATGATTTAATACTTGTACGAGCCAAAAAGCTTAAAAAATAATTTTCAACAGTTGAAATTCATGATTTAATACTTGTACGAGCCAAAAAGCTTAAAAAATAATTTTCAAGAGTTGAAATTCATGATTTAAGACTTGTACGAGCCAACAAGCTTAAAAAATAATTTTCAAGAGTTGAAATTCATGATTTAATACTTGTATGAGGCAAAAAGCTTAAAAAATAATTTTGAAGAGTTGAAATTCATGATTTAATACTTGTACGAGGCAAAAAGATTAAAAAATAATTTTCAATGGTTGAAATTCATGATTTAATACTTGTACGAGCTAAAAAGCTTAAAAATAACATTTAGCAGTTTTAATTGATTTTTTTGAAACTTGTACGAGCCAATAAGCTTAAAAAATAATATTGAAGAGTTGAAATTCATGATTTAATACTTGTATGAGGCAAAAAGCTTAAAAAATAATTTTCAAGAGTTGAAATTCATGATTTAATACTTGTACGAAGCAAAAAGCTTAAAAAATATTTTTCAAGAGTTGAAATTCAACATTTAATGCTTGTACGAGCCAAAAAATTTAAAAATAACATTTACCAGTTTTAATTAATTTTTTTGAAACTTGTACGAGCCAAAAAGTTTAAAAATAACATTTACCAGTTTTAATTAATTTTTTTGAAACTTGTACGAGCCAAAAGGTTTAAAAAATATTTTTCAAGAGTTGAAATTCATGATTTAATACTTGTACGAGCCAAAAAGCTTAAAAAATAATTTTCAAGAGTTGAAATTCATGATTTAATACTTGTACGAGGCAAAAATCTTAAAAAATATTTTTCAAGAGTTGAAATTCAAGATTTAATGCTTGTACGAGCAGAAAAATTTAAAAATAACATTTAGCGGTTTTAATTGATTTTTTTTGAAACCTGTAGGAGCCAATAAGCTTAAAAAATAATTTTGAACAGTTGAAATTCATGATTTAATACTTGTACGAGCCAAAAAGCTTAAAAAATAATTTTCAAGAGTTGAAATTCATGATTTAATACTTGTACGAGGCAAAAAGCTTAAAAAATAATTTTCAAGAGTTGAAATTCATGATTTAATACTTGTACGAGGCAAAAAGCTTAAAAAATAATTTTCAAGAGTTGAAATTCATGATTTAATACTTGTACGAGGCAATAAGCTTAAAAAATAATTTTCAAGAGTTGAAATTCATGATTTAATACTTGTACGAGCCAAAAAGCTTAAAAAATAATTTTGAAGAGTTGAAATTCATGATTTAATACTTGTACGAGCCAAAAAGCTTAAAAAATAATTTTCAATGATTGAAATTCATGATTTAATACTTGTACGAGCCAAAAAGCTTAAAAATAACATTTAGCATTTTTAATTGACTTTTTTGAAACTTGTAGGAGCCAAAAAGCTTAAAAAATAATTTTCAACAGTTGAAATTCATGATTTAATACTTGTACGAGCTAAAAAGCTTAAAAATAACATTTAGCAGTTTTAATTGATTTTTTTGAAACTTGTACGAGCCAAAAAGCTTAAAAAATAATTTTCAAGAGTTGAAATTCATGATTTAATACTTGTACGAGGCAAAAAGCTTAAAAAATAATTTTCAAGAGTTGAAATTCATGATTTAATACTTGTACGAGGCAAAAAGCTTAAAAAATATTTTTCAAGAGTTGAAATTCAAGATTTAATGCTTGTACGAGCCAAAAAATTTAAAAATAACATTTACCAGTTTTAATTAATTTTTTTGAAACTTGTACGAGCCAAAAAGTTTAAAAATAATATTTAGCAGTTTTATTTGATTTTTTTTGAAACCTGTAGGAGCCAAAAAGCTTAAAAAATAGTTTTCAAGAGTTGAAATTCATGATTTAATACTTGTACGAGCCAAAAAGCTTAAAAAATAATTTTCAAGAGTTGAAATTCATGATTTAATTTTGTACGAGCCAATAAGCTTAAAAAATAATTTTGAAAAGTTGAAATTCATGATTTAATACTTGTACGAGGCAAAAAGATTAAAAAATAATTTTCAATGGTTGAAATTCATGATTTAATACTTGTGCAAGCTAAAAAAGCTTAAAAATAACATTAAGCAGTTTTAATTGATTTTTTTGAAACTTGTACGAGCCAATAAGCTTAAAAAATAATATTGAAGATATGAAATTCATGATTTAATACTTGTACGAGGCAAAAAGCTTAAAAAATAATTTTCAAGAGTTGAAATTCATGATTTAATACTTGTACGAGGCAAAAAGCTTAAAAAATATTTTTCAAGAGTTGAAATTCAAGATTTAATGCTTGTACGAGCCAAAAAATTTAAAAATAACATTTACCAGTTTTAATTAATTTTTTTGAAACTTGTACGAGCCAAAAAGTTTAAAAATAATATTTAGCAGTTTTATTTGATTTTTTTTGAAACCTGTAGGAGCCAAAAAGCTTAAAAAATAGTTTTCAAGAGTTGAAATTCATGATTTAATACTTGTACGAGCCAAAAAGCTTAAAAAATAATTTTCAAGAGTTGAAATTCATGATTTAATTTTGTACGAGCCAATAAGCTTAAAAAATAATTTTGAAAAGTTGAAATTCATGATTTAATACTTGTACGAGCCAAAAAGCTTAAAAAATAATTTTCAACAGTTGAAATTCATGATTTAATACTTGTACGAGCCAAAAAGCTTAAAAAATAATTTTCAAGAGTTGAAATTCATGATTTAAGACTTGTACGAGCCAACAAGCTTAAAAAATAATTTTCAAGAGTTGAAATTCATGATTTAATACTTGTATGAGGCAAAAAGCTTAAAAAATAATTTTGAAGAGTTGAAATTCATGATTTTTTACTTGTACGAGGCAAAAAGATTAAAAAATAATTTTCAATGGTTGAAATTCATGATGTAATACTTGTACAAGCTAAAAAGCTTAAAAATAACATTTAGCATTTTTAATTGATTTTTTTGAAACTTGTAGGAGCCAAAAAGCTTAAAAAATAATTTTCAAGAGTTGAAATTCATGATTTAATACTTGTACGAGCTAAAAAGCTTAAAAATAACATTTAGCAGTTTTAATTGATTTTTTTGAAACTTGTACGAGCCAAAAAGCTTAAAAAATAATTTTCAAGAGTTGAAATTCATGATTTAATACTTGTACGAGGCAAAAAGCTTAAAAAATAATTTTCAAGAGTTGAAATTCATGATTTAATACTTGTACGAGGCAAAAAGCTTAAAAAATATTTTTCAAGAGTTGAAATTCAAGATTTAATGCTTGTACGAGCCAAAAAATTTAAAAATAACATTTACCAGTTTTAATTAATTTTTTTGAAACTTGTACGAGCCAAAAAGTTTAAAAATAACATTTAGCAGTTTTATTTGATTTTTTTTGAAACCTGTAGGAGCCAAAAAGCTTAAAAAATAATTTTCAAGAGTTGAAATTCATGATTTAATACTTGTACGAGCCAAAAAGCTTAAAAAATAATTTTCAAGAGTTGAAATTCATGATTTAATACTTGTACGAGGCAAAAATCTTAAAAAATATTTTTCAAGAGTTGAAATTCAAGATTTAATGCTTGTACGAGCCAAAAAATTTAAAAATAACATTTAGCAGTTTTAATAGATTTTTTTTGAAACCTGTAGGAGCCAATAAGCTTAAAAAATAATTTTGAACAGTTGAAATTCATGATTTAATACTTGTACGAGCCAAAAAGCTTAAAAAATAATTTTCAAGAGTTGAAATTCATGATTTAATACTTGTACGAGGCAAAAAGCTTAAAAAATAATTTTCAAGAGTTGAAATTCATGATTTAATACTTGTACGAGGCAAAAAGCTTAAAAAATAATTTTCAAGAGTTGAAATTCATGATTTAATACTTGTACGAGCCAACAAGCTTAAAAAATAATTTTCAAGAGTTGAAATTCATGATTTAATACTTGTACGAGCCAAAAAGCTTAAAAAATAATTTTCAATGGTTGAAATTCATGATTTAATACTTGTACGAGCCAAAAAGCTTAAAAATAACATTTAGCATTTTTAATTGATTTTTTTGAAACTTGTAGGAGCCAAAAAGCTTAAAAAATAATTTTCAAGAGTTGAAATTCATGATTTAATACTTGTACGAGCTAAAAAGCTTAAAAATAATTTTCAAGAGTTGAAATTCATGATTTAAGACTTGTACGAGCCAACAAGCTTAAAAAATAATTTTCAAGAGTTGAAATTCATGATTTAATACTTGTATGAGGCAAAAAGCTTAAAAAATAATTTTGAAGAGTTGAAATTCATGATTTAATACTTGTACGAGGCAAAAAGATTAAAAAATAATTTTCAATGGTTGAAATTCATGATTTAATACTTGTACGAGCTAAAAAGCTTAAAAATAACATTTAGCAGTTTTAATTGATTTTTTTGAAACTTGTACGAGCCAATAAGCTTAAAAAATAATATTGAAGAGTTGAAATTCATGATTTAATACTTGTATGAGGCAAAAAGCTTAAAAAATAATTTTCAAGAGTTGAAATTCATGATTTAATACTTGTACGAAGCAAAAAGCTTAAAAAATATTTTTCAAGAGTTGAAATTCAACATTTAATGCTTGTACGAGCCAAAAAATTTAAAAATAACATTTACCAGTTTTAATTAATTTTTTTGAAACATGTACGAGCCAAAAAGTTTAAAAATAACATTTAGCAGTTTTATTTGATTTTTTTTGAAACCTGTAGGAGCCAAAAAGCTTAAAAAATAATTTTCAAGAGTTGAAATTCATGATTTAATACTTGTACGAGCCAAAAAGCTTAAAAAATAATTTTCAAGAGTTGAAATTCATGATTTAATACTTGTACGAGGCAAAAATCTTAAAAAATATTTTTCAAGAGTTGAAATTCAAGATTTAATGCTTGTACGAGCCAAAAAATTTAAAAATAGCATTTAGCAGTTTTAATTGATTTTTTTTGAAACCTGTAGGAGCCAATAAGCTTAAAAAATAATTTTGAACAGTTGAAATTCATGATTTAATACTTGTACGAGCCAAAAAGCTTAAAAAATAATTTTCAAGAGTTGAAATTCATGATTTAATACTTGTACGAGGCAAAAAGCTTAAAAAATAATTTTCAAGAGTTGAAATTCATGATTTAATACTTGTACGAGGCAAAAAGCTTAAAAAATAATTTTCAAGAGTTGAAATTCATGATTTAATACTTGTACGAGCCAATAAGCTTAAAAAATAATTTTGAAGAGTTAAAATTCATGATTTAATACTTGTACGAGCCAAAAAGCTTAAAAAATAATTTTCAAGAGTTGAAATTCATGATTTAATACTTGTACGAGCCAAAAAGCTTAAAAAAATAATTTTCAAGAGTTGAAATTCATGATTTAATACTTGTACGAGGCAAAAAGCTTAAAAAATAATTTTCAATGGTTGAAATTCATGATTTAATACTTGTACGAGCCAAAAAGCTTAAAAAATAATTTTCAACAGTTGAAATTCATGATTTAATACTTGTACGAGCCAAAAAGCTTAAAAAAAGAATTTTCAAGATTTGAAATTCATGATTTAATACTTGTACGAGGCAAAAAGATTAAAAAATAATTTTCAAGAGTTGAAATTCATGATTTAATACTTGTACGAGCCAAAAAGCTTAAAAAATAATTTTCAATGGTTGAAATTCATGATTTAATACTTGTACGAGCCAAAAAGCTTAAAAATAACATTTAGCATTTTTAATTGATTTTTTTGAAACTTGTAGGAGCCAAAAAGCTTAAAAAATAATTTTCAAGAGTTGAAATTCATGATTTAATACTTGTACGAGCTAAAAAGCTTAAAAATAATTTTCAAGAGTTGAAATTCATGATTTAAGACTTGTACGAGCCAACAAGCTTAAAAAATAATTTTCAAGAGTTGAAATTCATGATTTAATACTTGTATGAGGCAAAAAGCTTAAAAAATAATTTTGAAGAGTTGAAATTCATGATTTAATACTTGTACGAGCCAAAAAGCTTAAAAAATAATTTTCAAGAGTTGAAATTCATGACTTAATACTTGTAGGAGCCAAAAAGCTTAAAAAATAATTTTCAAGAGTTAAAATTCATGATTTAATACTTGTACGAGCTAAAAAATCTTAAAAATAACATTTAGCAGTTTTAATTGATTTTTTTGAAACTTGTACGAGCCAAAAAGCTTAAAAAATAATTTTCAAGAGTTGAAATTCATGATTTAATACTTGTACGAGGCAAAAAGCTTAAAAAATAATTTTCAAGAGTTGAAATTCATGATTTAATACTTGTACGAGGCAAAAAGCTTAAAAAATAATTTTCAAGAGTTGAAATTCATGATTTAATACTTGTACGAGCCAATAAGCTTAAAAAATAATTTTCAAGAGTTTAAATTCATGATTTAATACTTGTACGAGGCAAAAAGCTTAAAAAATATTTTTCAAGAGTTGAAATTCTGTTTGTACGAGCCAAAAAATTGAAAAATAACATTTACCAGTTTTAATTAATTTTTTTGAAACTTGTACGAGCCAAAAAGTTTAAAAATAACATTTAGCAGTTTTAATTGATTTTTTTTGAAACCTGTAGGAGCCAAAAAGCTTAAAAAATAATTTTCAAGAGTTGAAATTCATGATTTAATACTTGTACGAGCCAAAAAGCTTAAAAAATAATTTTGAAGAGTTGAAATTCATGATTTAATACTTGTACGAGCCAATAAGCTTAAAAAATAATTTTGAAGAGTTGAAATTCATGATTTAATACTTGTACGAGCCAATAAGCTTAAAAAATAATTTTCAAGAGTTGAAATTCATGATTTAATACTTGTACGAGCCAAAAAGCTTAAAAAATAATTTTCAAGAGTTGAAATTCATGATTTAATACTTGTACGAGGCAAAAAGCTTGAAAAAATAATTTTCAAGAGTTGAAATTCAAGATTTAATACTTGTACGAGCCAAAAAATTTAAAAATAACATTTACCAGTTTTAATTAATTTTTTTGAAACTTGTACGAGCCAAAAAGTTTAAAAATAACATTTAGCAGTTGAAACCTGTAGGAGCCAAAAAGCTTAAAAAACAATTTTCAAGAGTTAAAATTTATTATTTAATACTTGTACGAGCCAAAAAGCTTAAAAAATAATTTTCAAGAGTTAAAATTCATGATTTAATACTTGTACGAGGCAAAAAGCTTAAAAAATAATTTTCAAGAAATGAAATTCGTGATTTAATACTTGTACGAGGCAAAAAGCTTAAAAAATATTTTTCAAGAGTTAAAATTCATGATTTAATACTTGCACGAGTTAATAAGCTTAAAAAATAATTTTGAAGAGTTGAAATTCATGATTTAATACTTGTACGAGCCAAAAAGCTTAAAAAAATAATTTTCAAGAGTTGAAATTCATGATTTAATACTTGTACGAGGCAAAAAGCTTAAAAAATAATTTTCAATGGTTGAAATTCATGATTTAATACTTGTACGAGCCAAAAAGCTTAAAAAATAATTTTCAACAGTTGAAATTCATGATTTAATACTTGTACGAGCCAAAAAGATTAAAAAATAATTTTCAATGGTTGAAATTCATGATTTAATACTTGTACGAGCTAAAAAGCTTAAAAATAACATTTAGCAGTTTTAATTGATTTTTTTGAAACTTGTACGAGCCAATAAGCTTAAAAAATAATATTGAAGAGTTGAAATTCATGATTTAATACTTGTATGAGGCAAAAAGCTTAAAAAATAATTTTCAAGAGTTGAAATTCATGATTTAATACTTGTACGAAGCAAAAAGCTTAAAAAATATTTTTCAAGAGTTGAAATTCAACATTTAATGCTTGTACGAGCCAAAAAATTTAAAAATAACATTTACCAGTTTTAATTAATTTTTTTGAAACTTGTACGAGCCAAAAAGTTTAAAAATAACATTTAGCAGTTTTATTTGATTTTTTTTGAAACCTGTAGGAGCCAAAAAGCTTAAAAAATAATTTTCAAGAGTTGAAATTCATGATTTAATACTTGTACGAGCCAAAAAGCTTAAAAAATAATTTTCAAGAGTTGAAATTCATGATTTAATACTTGTACGAGGCAAACATCTAAAAAAATTTTTTCAAGAGTTGAAATTCAAGATTTAATGCTTGTACGAGCCAAAAAATTTAAAAATAGCATTTAGCAGTTTTAATTGATTTTTTTTGAAACCTGTAGGAGCCAATAAGCTTAAAAAATAATTTTGAACAGTTGAAATTCATGATTTAATACTTGTACGAGCCAAAAAGCTTAAAAAATAATTTTCAAGAGTTGAAATTCATGATTTAATACTTGTACGAGGCAAAAAGCTTAAAAAATAATTTTCAAGAGTTGAAATTCATGATTTAATACTTGTACGAGGCAAAAAGCTTAAAAAATAATTTTCAAGAGTTGAAATTCATGATTTAATACTTGTACGAGCCAATAAGCTTAAAAAATAATTTTGAAGAGTTAAAATTCATGATTTAATACTTGTACGAGCCAAAAAGCTTAAAAAATAATTTTCAAGAGTTGAAATTCATGATTTAATACTTGTACGAGCCAAAAAGCTTAAAAAAATAATTTTCAAGAGTTGAAATTCATGATTTAATACTTGTACGAGGCAAAAAGCTTAAAAAATAATTTTCAATGGTTGAAATTCATGATTTAATACTTGTACGAGCCAAAAAGCTTAAAAAATAATTTTCAACAGTTGAAATTCATGATTTAATACTTGTACGAGCCAAAAAGCTTAAAAAAAGAATTTTCAAGATTTGAAATTCATGATTTAATACTTGTACGAGGCAAAAAGATTAAAAAATAATTTTCAAGAGTTGAAATTCATGATTTAATACTTGTACGAGCCAAAAAGCTTAAAAATATTATTTAGCAGTTTTAATTGATTTTTTTGAAACTTGTACGAGGCAAAAATCTTAAAAAATATTTTTCAAGAGTTGAAATTCAAGATTTAATGCTTGTACGAGCCAAAAAATTTAAAAATAACATTTAGCAGTTTTAATTGATTTTTTTGAAACCTGTAGGAGCCAAAAAGCTTAAAAAATAATTTTCAAGAGTTGAAATTCAAGATTTAATACTTGTACGAGCCAAAAAGCTTAAAAAATAATTTTCAAGAGTTGAAATTCATGATTTAATACTTCTACAAACCAATAAGCTTAAAAAATAATTTTGAACAGTTGAAATTCATGATTTAATACTTGTACGAGCCAAAAAGCTTAAAAAATAATTTTCAAGAGTTGAAATTCATGACTTAATACTTGTAGGAGCCAAAAAGCTTAAAAAATAATTTTCAAGAGTTAAAATTCATGATTTAATACTTGTACGAGCTAAAAAATCTTAAAAATAACATTTAGCAATTTTAATTGATTTTTTTGAAACTTGTACGAGCCAAAAAGCTTAAAAAATAATTTTCAAGAGTTGAAATTCATGATTTATTACTTGTACGAGGCAAAAAGCTTAAAAAAATAATTTTCAAGAGTTGAAATTCATGATTTAATACTTGTACGAGGCAAAAAGCTTAAAAAATAATTTTCAAGAGTTGAAATTCATGATTTAATACTTGTACGAGCCAATAAGCTTAAAAAATAATTTTCAAGAGTTTAAATTCATGATTTAATACTTGTACGAGGCAAAAAGCTTAAAAAATATTTTTCAAGAGTTGAAATTCTGTTTGTACGAGCCAAAAAATTGAAAAATAACATTTACCAGTTTTAATTAATTTTTTTGAAACTTGTACGAGCCAAAAAGTTTAAAAATAACATTTCGCAGTTTTAATTGATTTTTTTTGAAACCTGTAGGAGCCAAAAAGCTTAAAAAATAATTTTCAAGAGTTGAAATTCATGATTTAATACTTGTACGAGCCAAAAAGCTTAAAAAATAATTTTGAAGAGTTGAAATTCATGATTTAATACTTGTACGAGCCAATAAGCTTAAAAAATAATTTTGAAGAGTTGAAATTCATGATTTAATACTTGTACGAGCCAATAAGCTTAAAAAATAATTTTGAAGAGTTGAAATTCATGATTTAATACTTGTACGAGCCAAAAAGCTTAAAAAATAATTTTCAAGAGTTGAAATTCATGATTTAATACTTGTACGAGGCAAAAAGCTTGAAAAAATAATTTTCAAGAGTTGAAATTCATGATTTAATACTTGTACGAGGCAAAAAGCTTAAAAAATATTTTTCAAGAGTTGAAATTCAAGATTTAATACTTGTACGAGCCAAAAAATTTAAAAATAACATTTACCAGTTTTAATTAATTTTTTTGAAACTTGTACGAGCCAAAAAGTTTAAAAATAACATTTAGCAGTTGAAACCTGTAGGAGCCAAAAAGCTTAAAAAACAATTTTCAAGAGTTAAAATTTATTATTTAATACTTGTACGAGCCAAAAAGCTTAAAAAATAATTTTCAATGGTTGAAATTCATGATTTAATACTTGTACGAGCCAAAAAGCTTAAAAAATAATTTTCAACAGTTGAAATTCATGATTTAATACTTGTACGAGCCAAAAAGATTAAAAAATAATTTTCAATGGTTGAAATTCATGATTTAATACTTGTACGAGCTAAAAAGCTTAAAAATAACATTTAGCAGTTTTAATTGATTTTTTTGAAACTTGTACGAGCCAATAAGCTTAAAAAATAATATTGAAGAGTTGAAATTCATGATTTAATACTTGTATGAGGCAAAAAGCTTAAAAAATAATTTTCAAGAGTTGAAATTCATGATTTAATACTTGTACGAAGCAAAAAGCTTAAAAAATATTTTTCAAGAGTTGAAATTCAACATTTAATGCTTGTACGAGCCAAAAAATTTAAAAATAACATTTACCAGTTTTAATTAATTTTTTTGAAACTTGTACGAGCCAAAAAGTTTAAAAATAACATTTAGCAGTTTTATTTGATTTTTTTTGAAACCTGTAGGAGCCAAAAAGCTTAAAAAATAATTTTCAAGAGTTGAAATTCATGATTTAATACTTGTACGAGCCAAAAAGCTTAAAAAATAATTTTCAAGAGTTGAAATTCATGATTTAATACTTGTACGAGGCAAACATCTAAAAAAATTTTTTCAAGAGTTGAAATTCAAGATTTAATGCTTGTACGAGCCAAAAAATTTAAAAATAGCATTTAGCAGTTTTAATTGATTTTTTTTGAAACCTGTAGGAGCCAATAAGCTTAAAAAATAATTTTGAACAGTTGAAATTCATGATTTAATACTTGTACGAGCCAAAAAGCTTAAAAAATAATTTTCAAGAGTTGAAATTCATGATTTAATACTTGTACGAGGCAAAAAGCTTAAAAAAATAATTTTCATGAGTTGAAATTCATGATTTAATACTTGTACGAGGCAAAAAGCTTAAAAAATAATTTTCAAGAGTTGAAATTCATGATTTAATACTTGTACGAGCCAATAAGCTTAAAAAATAATTTTGAAGAGTTAAAATTCATGATTTAATACTTGTACGAGCCAAAAAGCTTAAAAAATAATTTTCAAGAGTTGAAATTCATGATTTAATACTTGTACGAGCCAAAAAGCTTAAAAAAATAATTTTCAAGAGTTGAAATTCATGATTTAATACTTGTACGAGGCAAAAAGCTTAAAAAATAATTTTCAATGGTTGAAATTCATGATTTAATACTTGTACGAGCCAAAAAGCTTAAAAAATAATTTTCAACAGTTGAAATTCATGATTTAATACTTGTACGAGCCAAAAAGCTTAAAAAATAATTTTCAAGAGTTGAAATTCATGATTTAATACTTGTACGAGCCAAAAAGATTAAAAAATAATTTTCAAGAGTTGAAATTCATGATTTAATACTTGTACGAGCCAAAAAGCTTAAAAAATATTATTTAGCAGTTTTAATTGATTTTTTTGAAACTTGTACGAGGCAAAAATCTTAAAAAATATTTTTCAAGAGTTGAAATTCAAGATTTAATGCTTGTACTAGCCAAAAAATTTAAAAATAACATTTAGCAGTTTTAATTGATTTTTTGAAACCTGTAGGAGCCAAAAAGCTTAAAAAATAATTTTCAAGAGTTGAAATTCAAGATTTAATACTTGTACGAGCCAAAAAGCTTAAAAAATAATTTTCAAGAGTTGAAATTCATGATTTAATACTTCTACAAACCAATAAGCTTAAAAAATAATTTTGAACAGTTGAAATTCATGATTTAATACTTGTACGAGCCAAAAAGCTTAAAAAATAATTTTCAAGAGTTGAAATTCATGACTTAATACTTGTAGGAGCCAAAAAGCTTAAAAAATAATTTTCAAGAGTTAAAATTCATGATTTAATACTTGTACGAGCTAAAAAATCTTAAAAATAACATTTAGCAATTTTAATTGATTTTTTTGAAACTTGTACGAGCCAAAAAGCTTAAAAAATAATTTTCAAGAGTTGAAATTCATGATTTATTACTTGTACGAGGCAAAAAGCTTAAAAAAATAATTTTCAAGAGTTGAAATTCATGATTTAATACTTGTACGAGGCAAAAAGCTTAAAAAATAATTTTCAAGAGTTGAAATTCATGATTTAATACTTGTACGAGCCAATAAGCTTAAAAAATAATTTTCAAGAGTTTAAATTCATGATTTAATACTTGTACGAGGCAAAAAGCTTAAAAAATATTTTTCAAGAGTTGAAATTCTGTTTGTACGAGCCAAAAAATTGAAAAATAACATTTACCAGTTTTAATTAATTTTTTTGAAACTTGTACGAGCCAAAAAGTTTAAAAATAACATTTCGCAGTTTTAATTGATTTTTTTTGAAACCTGTAGGAGCCAAAAAGCTTAAAAAATAATTTTCAAGAGTTGAAATTCATGATTTAATACTTGTACGAGCCAAAAAGCTTAAAAAATAATTTTGAAGAGTTGAAATTCATGATTTAATACTTGTACGAGCCAATAAGCTTAAAAAATAATTTTGAAGAGTTGAAATTCATGATTTAATACTTGTACGAGCCAATAAGCTTAAAAAATAATTTTCAAGAGTTGAAATTCATGATTTAATACTTGTACGAGCCAAAAAGCTTAAAAAATAATTTTCAAGAGTTGAAATTCATGATTTAATACTTGTACGAGGCAAAAAGCTTGAAAAATAATTTTCAAGAGTTGAAATTCATGATTTAATACTTGTACGAGGCAAAAAGCTTAAAAAATATTTTTCAAGAGTTGAAATTCAAGATTTAATACTTGTACGAGCCAAAAAATTTAAAAATAACATTTACCAGTTTTAATTAATTTTTTTGAAACTTGTACGAGCCAAAAAGTTTAAAAATAACATTTAGCAGTTGAAACCTGTAGGAGCCAAAAAGCTTAAAAAACAATTTTCAAGAGTTAAAATTTATTATTTAATACTTGTACGAGCCAAAAAGCTTAAAAAATAATTTTCAATGGTTGAAATTCATGATTTAATACTTGTACGAGCCAAAAAGCTTAAAAAATAATTTTCAACAGTTGAAATTCATGATTTAATACTTGTACGAGCCAAAAAGATTAAAAAATAATTTTCAATGGTTGAAATTCATGATTTAATACTTGTACGAGCTAAAAAGCTTAAAAATAACATTTAGCAGTTTTAATTGATTTTTTTGAAACTTGTACGAGCCAATAAGCTTAAAAAATAATATTGAAGAGTTGAAATTCATGATTTAATACTTGTATGAGGCAAAAAGCTTAAAAAATAATTTTCAAGAGTTGAAATTCATGATTTAATACTTGTACGAAGCAAAAAGCTTAAAAAATATTTTTCAAGAGTTGAAATTCAACATTTAATGCTTGTACGAGCCAAAAAATTTAAAAATAACATTTACCAGTTTTAATTAATTTTTTTGAAACTTGTACGAGCCAAAAAGTTTAAAAATAACATTTAGCAGTTTTATTTGATTTTTTTTGAAACCTGTAGGAGCCAAAAAGCTTAAAAAATAATTTTCAAGAGTTGAAATTCATGATTTAATACTTGTACGAGCCAAAAAGCTTAAAAAATAATTTTCAAGAGTTGAAATTCATGATTTAATACTTGTACGAGGCAAACATCTAAAAAAATTTTTTCAAGAGTTGAAATTCAAGATTTAATGCTTGTACGAGCCAAAAAATTTAAAAATAGCATTTAGCAGTTTTAATTGATTTTTTTTGAAACCTGTAGGAGCCAATAAGCTTAAAAAATAATTTTGAACAGTTGAAATTCATGATTTAATACTTGTACGAGCCAAAAAGCTTAAAAAATAATTTTCAAGAGTTGAAATTCATGATTTAATACTTGTACGAGGCAAAAAGCTTAAAAAAATAATTTTCATGAGTTGAAATTCATGATTTAATACTTGTACGAGGCAAAAAGCTTAAAAAATAATTTTCAAGAGTTGAAATTCATGATTTAATACTTGTACGAGCCAATAAGCTTAAAAAATAATTTTGAAGAGTTAAAATTCATGATTTAATACTTGTACGAGCCAAAAAGCTTAAAAAATAATTTTCAAGAGTTGAAATTCATGATTTAATACTTGTACGAGCCAAAAAGCTTAAAAAATAATTTTCAAGAGTTGAAATTCATGATTTAATACTTGTACGAGGCAAAAAGCTTAAAAAATAATTTTCAATGGTTGAAATTCATGATTTAATACTTGTACGAGCCAAAAAGCTTAAAAAATAATTTTCAACAGTTGAAATTCATGATTTAATACTTGTACGAGCCAAAAAGCTTAAAAAAAGAATTTTCAAGATTTGAAATTCATGATTTAATACTTGTACGAGGCAAAAAGATTAAAAAATAATTTTCAAGAGTTGAAATTCATGATTTAATACTTGTACGAGCCAAAAAGCTTAAAAATATTATTTAGCAGTTTTAATTGATTTTTTTGAAACTTGTACGAGGCAAAAATCTTAAAAAATATTTTTCAAGAGTTGAAATTCAAGATTTAATGCTTGTACTAGCCAAAAAATTTAAAAATAACATTTAGCAGTTTTAATTGATTTTTTTTGAAACCTGTAGGAGCCAAAAAGCTTAAAAAATAATTTTCAAGAGTTGAAATTCAAGATTTAATACTTGTACGAGCCAAAAAGCTTAAAAAATAATTTTCAAGAGTTGAAATTCATGATTTAATACTTCTACAAACCAATAAGCTTAAAAAATAATTTTGAACAGTTGAAATTCATGATTTAATACTTGTACGAGCCAAAAAGCTTAAAAAATAATTTTCAAGAGTTGAAATTCATGACTTAATACTTGTAGGAGCCAAAAAGCTTAAAAAATAATTTTCAAGAGTTAAAATTCATGATTTAATACTTGTACGAGCTAAAAAATCTTAAAAATAACATTTAGCAATTTTAATTGATTTTTTTGAAACTTGTACGAGCCAAAAAGCTTAAAAAATAATTTTCAAGAGTTGAAATTCATGATTTATTACTTGTACGAGGCAAAAAGCTTAAAAAAATAATTTTCAAGAGTTGAAATTCATGATTTAATACTTGTACGAGGCAAAAAGCTTAAAAAATAATTTTCAAGAGTTGAAATTCATGATTTAATACTTGTACGAGCCAATAAGCTTAAAAAATAATTTTCAAGAGTTTAAATTCATGATTTAATACTTGTACGAGGCAAAAAGCTTAAAAAATATTTTTCAAGAGTTGAAATTCTGTTTGTACGAGCCAAAAAATTGAAAAATAACATTTACCAGTTTTAATTAATTTTTTTGAAACTTGTACGAGCCAAAAAGTTTAAAAATAACATTTCGCAGTTTTAATTGATTTTTTTTGAAACCTGTAGGAGCCAAAAAGCTTAAAAAATAATTTTCAAGAGTTGAAATTCATGATTTAATACTTGTACGAGCCAAAAAGCTTAAAAAATAATTTTGAAGAGTTGAAATTCATGATTTAATACTTGTACGAGCCAATAAGCTTAAAAAATAATTTTGAAGAGTTGAAATTCATGATTTAATACTTGTACGAGCCAATAAGCTTAAAAAATAATTTTCAAGAGTTGAAATTCATGATTTAATACTTGTACGAGCCAAAAAGCTTAAAAAATAATTTTCAAGAGTTGAAATTCATGATTTAATACTTGTACGAGGCAAAAAGCTTGAAAAAATAATTTTCAAGAGTTGAAATTCATGATTTAATACTTGTACGAGGCAAAAAGCTTAAAAAATATTTTTCAAGAGTTGAAATTCAAGATTTAATACTTGTACGAGCCAAAAAATTTAAAAATAACATTTACCAGTTTTAATTAATTTTTTTGAAACTTGTACGAGCCAAAAAGTTTAAAAATAACATTTAGCAGTTGAAACCTGTAGGAGCCAAAAAGCTTAAAAAACAATTTTCAAGAGTTAAAATTTATTATTTAATACTTGTACGAGCCAAAAAGCTTAAAAAATAATTTTCAAGAGTTAAAATTCATGATTTAATACTTGTACGAGGCAAAAAGCTTAAAAAATAATTTTCAAGAAATGAAATTCGTGATTTAATACTTGTACGAGGCAAAAAGCTTAAAAAATATTTTTCAAGAGTTAAAATTCATGATTTAATACTTGCACGAGTTAATAAGCTTAAAAAATAATTTTGAAGAGTTGAAATTCATGATTTAATACTTGTACGAGCCAAAAAGCTTAAAAAAATAATTTTCAAGAGTTGAAATTCATGATTTAATACTTGTACGAGGCAAAAAGCTTAAAAAATAATTTTCAATGGTTGAAATTCATGATTTAATACTTGTACGAGCCAAAAAGCTTAAAAAATAATTTTCAACAGTTGAAATTCATGATTTAATACTTGTACGAGCCAAAAAGCTTAAAAAAATAATTTTCAAGATTTGAAATTCATGATTTAATACTTGTACGAGGCAAAAAGATTAAAAAATAATTTTCAAGAGTTGAAATTCATGATTTAATACTTGTACGAGCCAAAAAGCTTAAAAATATTATTTAGCAGTTTTAATTGATTTTTTTGAAACTTGTACGAGGCAAAAATCTTAAAAAATATTTTTCAAGAGTTGAAATTCAAGATTTAATGCTTGTACGAGCCAAAAAATTTAAAAATAACATTTAGCAGTTTTAATTGATTTTTTTTGAAACCTGTAGGAGCCAAAAAGCTTAAAAAATAATTTTCAAGAGTTGAAATTCAAGATTTAATACTTGTACGAGCCAAAAAGCTTAAAAAATAATTTTCAAGAGTTGAAATTCATGATTTAATACTTTTACAAACCAATAAGCTTAAAAAATAATTTTGAACAGTTGAAATTCATGATTTAATACTTGTACGAGCCAAAAAGCTTAAAAAATAATTTTCAAGAGTTGAAATTCATGACTTAATACTTGTAGGAGCCAAAAAGCTTAAAAAATAATTTTCAAGAGTTAAAATTCATGATTTAATACTTGTACGAGCTAAAAAGCTTAAAAATAACATTTAGCAGTTTTAATTGATTTTTTCGAAACTTGTACGAGCCAAAAAGCTTAAAAAATAATTTTCAAGAGTTGAAATTCATGATTTAATACTTGTACGAGGCAAAAAGCTTAAAAAAATAATTTTCAAGAGTTGAAATTCATGATTTAATACTTGTACGAGGCAAAAAGCTTAAAAAATAATTTTCAAGAGTTGAAATTCATGATTTAATACTTGTACGAGCCAATAAGCTTAAAAATTAATTTTCAAGAGTTTAAATTCATGATTTAATACTTGTACGAGGCAAAAAGCTTAAAAAATATTTTTCAATGGTTGAAATTCTGTTTGTACGAGCCAAAAAGCTTAAAAAATAATTTTCAAGAGTTGAAATTCATGATTTAATACTTCTACAAACCAATAAGCTTAAAAAATAATTTTGAACAGTTGAAATTCATGATTTAATACTTGTACGAGCCAAAAAGCTTAAAAAATAATTTTCAAGAGTTGAAATTCATGACTTAATACTTGTAGGAGCCAAAAAGCTTAAAAAATAATTTTCAAGAGTTAAAATTCATGATTTAATACTTGTACGAGCTAAAAAGCTTAAAAATAACATTAAGCAGTTTTAATTGATTTTTTTGAAACTTGTACGAGCCAAAAAGCTTAAAAAATAATTTTCAAGAGTTGAAATTCATGATTTAATACTTGTACGAGGCAAAAAGCTTAAAAAAATAATTTTCAAGAGTTGAAATTCATGATTTAATACTTGATCGAGGCAAAAAGCTTAAAAAATAATTTTCAAGAGTTGAAATTCATGATTTAATACTTGTACGAGCCAATAAGCTTAAAAAATAATTTTCAAGAGTTTAAATTCATGATTTAATACTTGTACGAGGCAAAAAGCTTAAAAAATATTTTTCAAGAGTTGAAATTCTGTTTGTACGAGCCAAAAAGCTTAAAAAAATAATTTTCAAGAGTTGAAATTCATGATTTAATACTTGTACGAGGCAAAAAGCTTAAAAAATATTTTTCAAGAGTTGAAATTCAAGATTTAATACTTGTACGAGCCAAAAAATTTAAAAATAACATTTACCAGTTTTAATTAATTTTTTTGAAACTTGTACGAGCCAAAAAGTTTAAAAATAACATTTAGCAGTTGAAACCTGTAGGAGCCAAAAAGCTTAAAAAATAATTTTCAAGAGTTAAAATTCATTATTTAATACTTGTACGAGCCAAAAAGCTTAAAAAATAATTTTCAAGAGTTAAAATTCATGATTTAATACTTGTACGAGGCAAAAAGCTTAAAAAATAATTTTCAAGAAATGAAATTCGTGATTTAATACTTGTACGAGGCAAAAAGCTTAAAAAATATTTTTCAAGAGTTAAAATTCATGATTTAATACTTGCACGAGTTAATAAGCTTAAAAAATAATTTTGAAGAGTTGAAATTCATGATTTAATACTTGTACGAGCCAAAAAGCTTAAAAAAATAATTTTCAAGAGTTGAAATTCATGATTTAATACTTGTACGAGGCAAAAAGCTTAAAAAATAATTTTCAATGGTTGAAATTCATGATTTAATACTTGTACGAGCCAAAAAGCTTAAAAAATAATTTTCAACAGTTGAAATTCATGATTTAATACTTGTACGAGCCAAAAAGCTTAAAACAATAATTTTCAAGATTTGAAATTCATGATTTAATACTTGTACGAGGCAAAAAGATTAAAAAATAATTTTCAAGAGTTGAAATTCATGATTTAATACTTGTACGAGCCAAAAAGCTTAAAAATATTATTTAGCAGTTTTAATTGATTTTTTTGAAACTTGTACGAGGCAAAAATCTTAAAAAATATTTTTCCAGAGTTGAAATTCAAGATTTAATGCTTGTACGATCCAAAAAATTTAAAAATAACATTTAGCAGTTTTAATTGATTTTTTTTGAAACCTGTAGGAGCCAAAAAGCTTAAAAAATAATTTTCAAGAGTTGAAATTCAAGATTTAATACTTGTACGAGCCAAAAAGCTTAAAAAATAATTTTCAAGAGTTGAAATTCATGATTTAATACTTCTACAAACCAATAAGCTTAAAAAATAATTTTGAACAGTTGAAATTCATGATTTAATACTTGTACGAGCCAAAAAGCTTAAAAAATAATTTTCAAGAGTTGAAATTCATGACTTAATACTTGTAGGAGCCAAAAAGCTTAAAAAATAATTTTCAAGAGTTAAAATTCATGATTTAATACTTGTACGAGCTAAAAAGCTTAAAAATAACATTTAGCAGTTTTAATTGATTTTTTTGAAACTTGTACGAGCCAAAAAGCTTAAAAAATAATTTTCAAGAGTTGAAATTCATGATTTAATACTTGTACGAGGCAAAAAGCTTAAAAAAATAATTTTCAAGAGTTGAAATTCATGATTTAATACTTGTACGAGGCAAAAAGCTTAAAAAATAATTTTCAAGAGTTGAAATTCATGATTTAATACTTGTACGAGCCAATAAGCTTAAAAAATAATTTTCAAGAGTTTAAATTCATGATTTAATACTTGTACGAGGCAAAAAGCTTAAAAAATATTTTTCAAGAGTTGAAATTCTGTTTGTACGAGCCAAAAAGCTTAAAAAATAATTTTCAAGAGTTGAAATTCATGATTTAATACTTCTACAAACCAATAAGCTTAAAAAATAATTTTGAACAGTTGAAATTCATGATTTAATACTTGTACGAGCCAAAAAGCTTAAAAAATAATTTTCAAGAGTTGAAATTCATGACTTAATACTTGTAGGAGCCAAAAAGCTTAAAAAATAATTTTCAAGAGTTAAAATTCATGATTTAATACTTGTACGAGCTAAAAAGCTTAAAAATAACATTTAGCAGTTTTAATTGATTTTTTTGAAACTTGTACGAGCCAAAAAGCTTAAAAAATAATTTTTTCAAGAGTTGAAATTCATGATTTAATACTTGTACGAGGCAAAAAGCTTAAAAAATAATTTTCAAGAGTTGAAATTCATGATTTAATACTTGTACGAGCCAATAAGCTTAAAAAATAATTTTCAAGAGTTTAAATTCATGATTTAATACTTGTACGAGGCAAAAAGCTTAAAAAATATTTTTCAAGAGTTGAAATTCTGTTTGTACGAGCCAAAAAGCTTAAAAAATAATTTTCAAGAGTTGAAATTCATGATTTAATACTTGTACGAGCCAATAAGCTTAAAAAATAATTTTGAAGAGTTGAAATTCATGATTTAATACTTGTACGAGCCAAAAAGCTTAAAAAATAATTTTCAAGAGTTGAAATTCATGATTTAATACTTGTACGAGGCAAAAAGCTTAAAAAAATAATTTTCAAGAGTTGAAATTCATGATTTAATACTTGTACGAGGCAAAAAGCTTAAAAAATATTTTTCAAGAGTTGAAATTCAAGATTTAATACTTGTACGAGCCAAAAAATTTAAAAATAACATTTACCAGTTTTAATTAATTTTTTTGAAACTTGTACGAGCCAAAAAGTTTAAAAATAACATTTAGCAGTTGAAACCTGTAGGAGCCAAAAAGCTTAAAAAATAATTTTCAAGAGTTAAAATTCATTATTTAATACTTGTACGAGCCAAAAAGCTTAAAAAATAATTTTCAAGAGTTAAAATTCATGATTTAATACTTGTACGAGGCAAAAAGCTTAAAAAATAATTTTCAAGAAATGAAATTCGTGATTTAATACTTGTACGAGGCAAAAAGCTTAAAAAATATTTTTCAAGAGTTAAAATTCATGATTTAATACTTGCACGAGTTAATAAGCTTAAAAAATAATTTTGAAGAGTTGAAATTCATGATTTAATACTTGTACGAGCCAAAAAGCTTAAAAAAATAATTTTCAAGAGTTGAAATTCATGATTTAATACTTGTACGAGGCAAAAAGCTTAAAAAATAATTTTCAATGGTTGAAATTCATGATTTAATACTTGTACGAGCCAAAAAGCTTAAAAAATAATTTTCAACAGTTGAAATTCATGATTTAATACTTGTACGAGCCAAAAAGCTTAAAAAAATAATTTTCAAGATTTGAAATTCATGATTTAATACTTGTACGAGGCAAAAAGATTAAAAAATAATTTTCAAGAGTTGAAATTCATGATTTAATACTTGTACGAGCCAAAAAGCTTAAAAATATTATTTAGCAGTTTTAATTGATTTTTTTGAAACTTGTACGAGGCAAAAATCTTAAAAAATATTTTTCCAGAGTTGAAATTCAAGATTTAATGCTTGTACGAGCCAAAAAATTTAAAAATAACATTTAGCAGTTTTAATTGATTTTTTTTGAAACCTGTAGGAGCCAAAAAGCTTAAAAAATAATTTTCAAGAGTTGAAATTCAAGATTTAATACTTGTACGAGCCAAAAAGCTTAAAAAATAATTTTCAAGAGTTGAAATTCATGATTTAATACTTCTACAAACCAATAAGCTTAAAAAATAATTTTGAACAGTTGAAATTCATGATTTAATACTTGTACGAGCCAAAAAGCTTAAAAAATAATTTTCAAGAGTTGAAATTCATGACTTAATACTTGTAGGAGCCAAAAAGCTTAAAAAATAATTTTCAAGAGTTAAAATTCATGATTTAATACTTATACGAGCTAAAAAGCTTAAAAATAACATTTAGCAGTTTTAATTGATTTTTTTTAAACTTGTACGAGCCAAAAAGCTTAAAAAATAATTTTCAAGAGTTGAAATTCATGATTTAATACTTGTACGAGGCAAAAAGCTTAAAAAAATAATTTTCAAGAGTTGAAATTCATGATTTAATACTTGTACGAGGCAAAAAGCTTAAAAAATAATTTTCAAGAATTGAAATTCATGATTTAATACTTGTACGAGCCAATAAGCTTAAAAAATAATTTTCAAGAGTTTAAATTCATGATTTAATACTTGTACGAGGCAAAAAGCTTAAAAAATATTTTTCGAGTTGAAATTCTGTTTGTACAAGCCAAAAAATTGAAAAATAACATTTACCAGTTTTAATTAATTTTTTTGAAACTTGTACGAGCCAAAAAGTTTAAAAATAACATTTAGCAGTTTTAATTGATTTTTTTTGAAACCTGTAGGAGCCAAAAAGCTTAAAAAATAATTTTCAAGAGTTGAAATTCATGATTTAATACTTGTACGAGCCAAAAAGCTTAAAAAATAATTTTGAAGAGTTGAAATTCATGATTTAATACTTGTACGAGCCAATAAGCTTAAAAAATAATTTTGAAGAGTTGAAATTCATGATTTAATACTTGTACGAGCCAAAAAGCTTAAAAAATAATTTTCAAGAGTTGAAATTCATGATTTAATACTTGTACGAGGCAAAAAGCTTAAAAAATAATTTTCAAGAGTTGAAATTCATGATTTAATACTTGTACGAGGCAAAAAGCTTAAAAAATAATTTTCAAGAGTTGAAATTCATGATTTAATACTTGTACGAGGCAATAAGCTTAAAAAATAATTTTCAATGGTTGAAATTCATGATTTAATACTTGTACGAGCCAAAAAGCTTAAAAATAACATTTAGCATTTTTAATTGATTTTTTTGAAACTTGTAGGAGCCAAAAAGCTTAAAAAATAATTTTCAAGAGTTGAAATTCATGATTTAATACTTGTACGAGCTAAAAAGCTTAAAAATAACATTTAGCAGTTTTAATTGGTTTTTTTGAAACTTGTACGAGCCAAAAAGCTTAAAAAATAATTTTCAAGAGTTGAAATTCATGATTTAATACTTGTACGAGGCAAAAAGCTTAAAAAATAATTTTCAAGAGTTGAAATTCATGATTTAATACTTGTACGAGGCAAAAAGCTTAAAAAATATTTTTCAAGAGTTGAAATTCAAGATTTAATGCTTGTACGAGCCAAAAAATTTAAAAATAACATTTACCAGTTTTAATTAATTTTTTTGAAACTTGTACGAGCCAAAAAGTTTAAAAATAACATTTAGCAGTTTTATTTGATTTTTTTTGAAACCTGTAGGAGCCAAAAAGCTTAAAAAATAGTTTTCAAGCGTTGAAATTCATGATTTAATACTTGTACGAGCCAAAAAGCTTAAAAAATAATTTTCAAGAGTTGAAATTCATGATTTAATTTTGTACGAGCCAATAAGCTTAAAAAATAATTTTGAAAAGTTGAAATTCATGATTTAATACTTGTACGAGCCAAAAAGCTTAAAAAATAATTTTCAACAGTTGAAATTCATGATTTAATACTTGTACGAGCCAAAAAGCTTAAAAAATAATTTTCAAGAGTTGAAATTCATGATTTAAGACTTGTACGAGCCAACAAGCTTAAAAAATAATTTTCAAGAGTTGAAATTCATGATTTAATACTGGTACGAGCCAATAAGCTTAAAAAATAATATTGAAGAGTTGAAATTCATGATTTAATACTTGTACGAGGCAAAAAGCTTAAAAAATAATTTTCAAGAGTTGAAATTCATGATTTAATACTTGTACGAGGCAATAAGCTTAAAAAATAATTTTCAATGGTTGAAATTCATGATTTAATACTTGTACGAGCCAAAAAGCTTAAAAATAACATTTAGCATTTTTAATTGATTTTTTTGAAACTTGTAGGAGCCAAAAAGCTTAAAAAATAATTTTCAAGAGTTGAAATTCATGATTTAATACTTGTACGAGCTAAAAAGCTTAAAAATAACATTTAGCAGTTTTAATTGGTTTTTTTGAGACTTGTACGAGCCAAAAAGCTTAAAAAATAATTTTCAAGAGTTGAAATTCATGATTTAATACTTGTACGAGGCAAAAAGCTTAAAAAATAATTTTCAAGAGTTGAAATTCATGATTTAATTTTGTACGAGCCAATAAGCTTAAAAAATAATTTTGAAAAGTTGAAATTCATGATTTAATACTTGTACGAGCCAAAAAGCTTAAAAAATAATTTTCAAGAGTTGAAATTCATGATTTAATACTTGTACGAGCCAAAAAGCTTAAAAAATAATTTTCAAGAGTTGAAATTCATGATTTAAGACTTGTACGAGCCAACAAGCTTAAAAAATAATTTTCAAGAGTTGAAATTCAAGATTTAATGCTTGTACGAGCCAAAAAATTTAAAAATAACATTTAGCAGTTTTAATTGATTTTTTTTGAAACCTGTAGGAGCCAATAAGCTTAAAAAATAATTTTGAACAGTTGAAATTCATGATTTAATACTTGTACGAGCAAAAAAGCTTAAAAAATAATTTTCAAGAGTTGAAATTCATGATTTAATACTTGTACGAGCCAAAAAGCTTAAAAAATAATTTTCAAGAGTTGAAATTAATGATTTAATACTTGTACGAGGCAAAAAGCTTAAAAAAATAATTTTCAAGAGTTGAAATTCATGATTTAATACTTGTACGAGGCAAAAAGCTTAAAAAATATTTTTCAAGAGTTGAAATTCAAGATTTAATACTTGTACGAGCCAAAAAATTTAAAAATAACATTTACCAGTTTTAATTAATTTTTTTGAAACTTGTACGAGCCAAAAAGTTTAAAAATAACATTTAGCAGTTGAAACCTGTAGGAGCCAAAAAGCTTAAAAAATAATTTTCAAGAGTTAAAATTCATTATTTAATACTTGTACGAGCCAAAAAGCTTAAAAAATAATTTTCAAGAGTTAAAATTCATGATTTAATACTTGTACGAGGCAAAAAGCTTAAAAAATAATTTTCAAGAGTTGAAATTCATGATTTAATACTTGTACGAGGCAAAAAGCTTAAAAAAATAATTTTCAAGAGTTGAAATTCATGATTTAATACTTGTACGAGGCAAAAAGCTTAAAAAATATTTTTCAAGAGTTGAAATTCAAGATTTAATACTTGTACGAGCCAAAAAATTTAAAAATAACATTTACCAGTTTTAATTAATTCTTTTGAAACTTGTACGAGCCAAAAAGTTTAAAAATAACATTTAGCAGTTGAAACCTGTAGGAGCCAAAAAGCTTAAAAAATAATTTTCAAGAGTTAAAATTCATTATTTAATACTTGTACGAGCCAAAAAGCTTAAAAAATAATTTTGAAGAGTTAAAATTCATGATTTAATACTTGTACGAGGCAAAAAGCTTAAAAAATAATTTTCAAGAAATGAAATTCGTGATTTAATACTTGTACGAGGCAAAAAGCTTAAAAAATATTTTTCAAGAGTTAAAATTCATGATTTAATACTTGCACGAGTTAATAAGCTTCAAAAATAATTTTGAAGAGTTGAAATTCATGATTTAATACTTGTACGAGCCAAAAAGCTTAAAAAAATAATTTTCAAGAGTTGAAATTCATGATTTAATACTTGTACGAGGCAAAAAGCTTAAAAAATTAATTTTCAATTTTTGAAATTCATGATTTAATACTTGTTCGAGCCAAAAAGCTTAAAAAATAATTTTCAAGAGTTGAAATTCATGACTTAATACTTGTAGGAGCCAAAAAGCTTAAAAAATAATTTTCAAGAGTTAAAATTCATGATTTAATACTTGTACGAGCTAAAAAGCTTAAAAATAACATTTAGCAGTTTTAATTGATTTTTTTGAAACTTGTACGAGCCAAAAAGCTTAAAAAATAATTTTCAAGAGTTGAAATTCATGATTTAATACTTGTACGAGGCAAAAAGCTTAAAAAATAATTTTCAAGAGTTGAAATTCATGATTTAATACTTGTACGAGCCAATAAGCTTAAAAAATAATTTTCAAGAGTTTAAATTCATGATTTAATACTTGTACGAGGCAAAAAGCTTAAAAAATATTTTTCAAGAGTTGAAATTCTGTTTGTACGAGCCAAAAAATTGAAAAATAACATTTACCAGTTTTAATTAATTTTTTTGAAACTTGTACGAGCCAAAAAGTTTAAAAATAACATTTAGCAGTTTTAATTGATTTTTTTTGAAACCTGTAGGAGCCAAAAAGCTTAAAAAATAATTTTCAAGAGTTGAAATTCATGATTTAATACTTGTACGAGCCAAAAAGCTTAAAAAATAATTTTGAAGAGTTGAAATTCATGATTTAATACTTGTACGAGCCAATAAGCTTAAAAAATAATTTTGAAGAGTTGAAATTCATGATTTAATACTTGTACGAGCCAAAAAGCTTAAAAAATAATTTTCAAGAGTTGAAATTCATGATTTAATACTTGTACGAGGCAAAAAGCTTAAAAAAATAATTTTCAAGAGTTGAAATTCATGATTTAATACTTGTACGAGGCAAAAAGCTTAAAAAATAATTTTCAAGAGTTGAAATTCATGATCTAATACTTGTACGAGGCAATAAGCTTAAAAAATAATTTTCAATGGTTGAAATTCATGATTTAATACTTGTACGAGCCAAAAAGCTTAAAAATAACATTTAGCATTTTTAATTGATTTTTTTGAAACTTGTAGGAGCCAAAAAGCTTAAAAAATAATTTTCAAGAGTTGAAATTCATGATTTAATACTTGTACGAGCTAAAAAGCTTAAAAATAACATTTAGCAGTTTTAATTGGTTTTTTTGAAACTTGTACGAGCCAAAAAGCTTAAAAAATAATTTTCAAGAGTTGAAATTCATGATTTAATACTTGTACGAGGCAAAAAGCTTAAAAAATAATTTTCAAGAGTTGAAATTCATGATTTAATACTTGTACGAGGCAAAAAGCTTAAAAAATATTTTTCAAGAGTTGAAATTCAAGATTTAATGCTTGTACGAGCCAAAAAATTTAAAAATAACATTTACCAGTTTTAATTAATTTTTTTGAAACTTGTACGAGCCAAAAAGTTTAAAAATAACATTTAGCAGTTTTATTTGATTTTTTTTGAAACCTGTAGGAGCCAAAAAGCTTAAAAAATAGTTTTCAAGCGTTGAAATTCATGATTTAATACTTGTACGAGCCAAAAAGCTTAAAAAATAATTTTCAAGAGTTGAAATTCATGATTTAATTTTGTACGAGCCAATAAGCTTAAAAAATAATTTTGAAAAGTTGAAATTCATGATTTAATACTTGTACGAGCCAAAAAGCTTAAAAAATAATTTTCAACAGTTGAAATTCATGATTTAATACTTGTACGAGCCAAAAAGCTTAAAAAATAATTTTCAAGAGTTGAAATTCATGATTTAAGACTTGTACGAGCCAACAAGCTTAAAAAATAATTTTCAAGAGTTGAAATTCATGATTTAATACTTGTATGAGGCAAAAAGCTTAAAAAATAATTTTGAAGAGTTGAAATTCATGATTTAATACTTGTACGAGGCAAAAAGATTAAAAAATAATTTTCAATGGTTGAAATTCATGATTTAATACTTGTACGAGCTAAAAAGCTTAAAAATAACATTTAGCAGTTTTAATTATTTTTTAAACTTGTACGAGCCAATAAGCTTAAAAAATAATATTGAAGAGTTGAAATTCATGATTTAATACTTGTATGAGGCAAAAAGCTTAAAAAATAATTTTCAAGAGTTGAAATTCATGATTTAATACTTGTACGAGGCAAAAAGCTTAAAAAATATTTTTCAAGAGTTGAAATTCAAGATTTAATGCTTGTACGAGCCAAAAAATTTAAAAATAATATTTACCAGTTTTAATTAATTTTTTTGAAACTTGTACGAGCCAAAAAGTTTAAAAATAACATTTAGCAGATTTATTTGATTTTTTTTGAAACCTGTAGGAGCCAAAAAGCTTAAAAAATAATTTTCAAGAGTTGAAATTCATGATTTAATACTTGTACGAGCCAAAAAGCTTAAAAAATAATTTTCAAGAGTTGAAATTCATGATTTAATACTTGTACGAGGCAAAAATCTTAAAAAATATTTTTCAAGAGTTGAAATTCAAGATTTAATGCTTGTACGAGCCAAAAAATTTAAAAATAACATTTAGCAGTTTTAATTGATTTTTTTTGAAACCTGTAGGAGCCAATAAGCTTAAAAAATAATTTTGAACAGTTGAAATTCATGATTTAATACTTGTACGAGCAAAAAAGCTTAAAAAATAATTTTCAAGAGTTGAAATTCATGATTTAATACTTGTACGAGCCAACAAGCTTAAAAAATAATTTTCAAGAGTTGAAATTCATGATTTAATACTTGTACGAGCCAAAAAGCTTAAAAAATAATTTTCAATGGTTGAAATTCATGATTTAATACTTGTACGAGCCAAAAAGCTTAAAAATAACATTCAGCATTTTTAATTGATTTTTTTGAAACTTGTAGGAGCCAAAAAGCTTAAAAAATAATTTTCAAGAGTTGAAATTCATGATTTAATACTTGTACGAGCTAAAAAGCTTATAAATAACATTTAGCAGTTTTAATTGATTTTTTTGAAACTTGTACGAGCCAAAAAGCTTAAAAAATAATTTTCAAGAGTTGAAATTCATGATTTAATACTTGTACGAGGCAAAAAGCTTAAAAAATAATTTTCAAGAGTTGAAATTCATGATTTAATACTTGTACGAGGCAAAAAGCTTAAAAAATATTTTTCAAGAGTTGAAATTCAAGATTTAATGCTTGTACGAGCCAAAAAATTTAAAAATAACATTTACCAGTTTTAATTAATTTTTTTGAAACTTGTACGAGCCAAAAAGTTTAAAAATAACATTTAGCAGTTTTATTTGATTTTTTTTTGAAACCTGTAGGAGCCAAAAAGCTTAAAAAATAGTTTTCAAGAGTTGAAATTCATGATTTAATACTTGTACGAGCCAAAAAGCTTAAAAAATAATTTTCAAGAGTTGAAATTCATGATTTAATTTTGTACGAGCCAATAAGCTTAAAAAATAATTTTGAAAAGTTGAAATTCATGATTTAATACTTGTACGAGCCAAAAAGCTTAAAAAATAATTTTCAACAGTTGAAATTCATGATTTAATACTTGTACGAGGCAAAAAGCTTAAAAAATAATTTTCAATGGTTGAAATTCATGATTTAATACTTGTACGAGCTAAAAAGCTTAAAAATAACATTTAGCAGTTTTAATTGATTTTTTTGAAACTTGTACGAGCCAATAAGCTTAAAAAATAATATTGAAGAGTTGAAATTCATGATTTAATACTTGTATGAGGCAAAAAGCTTAAAAAATAATTTTCAAGAGTTGAAATTCATGATTTAATACTTGTACGAGGCAAAAATCTTAAAAAATATTTTTCAAGAGTTGAAATTCAAGATTTAATGCTTGTACGAGCCAAAAAATTTAAAAATAACATTTAGCAGTTTTAATTGATTTTTTTTGAAACCTGTAGGAGCCAATAAGCTTAAAAAATAATTTTGAACAGTTGAAATTCATGATTTAATACTTGTACGAGCCAAAAAGCTTAAAAAATAATTTTCAAGAGTTGAAATTCATGATTTAATACTTGTACGAGGCAAAAATCTTAAAAAATATTTTTCAAGAGTTGAAATTCAAGATTTAATGCTTGTACGAGCCAAAAAATTTAAAAATAACATTTAGCAGTTTTATTTGATTTTTTTTGAAACCTTAGGAGCCAAAAAGCTTAAAAAATAATTTTCAAGAGTTGAAATTCATGATTTAATACTTGTACGAGCCAAAAAGCTTAAAAAATAATTTTCAAGAGTTGAAATTCATGATTTAATACTTGTACGAGGCAAAAATCTTAAAAAATATTTTTCAAGAGTTGAAATTCAAGATTTAATGCTTGTACGAGCCAAAAAATTTAAAAATAACATTTAGCAGTTTTAATTGATTTTTTTTGAAACCTGTAGGAGCCAATAAGCTTAAAAAATAATTTTGAACAGTTGAAATTCATGATTTAATACTTGTACGAGCCAAAAAGCTTAAAAAATAATTTTCAAGAGTTGAAATTCATGATTTAATACTTGTACGAGCCAAAAAGCTTAAAAAATTAATTTTCAAGAGTTGAAATTCATGATTTAATACTTGCATGAGGCAAAAAGCTTAAAAAATAATTTTCAAGAGTTGAAATTCATAATTTAATACTTGTACGAGCCAATAAGCTTAAAAAATAATTTTGAAGAATTGAAATTCATGATTTAATACTTGTACGAGCCAAAAAGCTTAAAAAATAATTTTCAAGAGTTGAAATTCATGATTTAATACTTGTACGAGCCAAAAAACTTAAAAAATTAATTTTCAAGAGTTGAAATTCATGATTTAATACTTGTACGAGGCAAAAAGCTTAAAAAATAATTTTCAAGAGTTGAAATTCATGATTTAATACTTGTACGAGCCAATAAGCTTAAAAAATAATTTTGAAGAGTTGAAATTCATGATTTAATACTTGTACGAGCCAAAAAGCTTAAAAAATAATTTTCAAGAGTTGAAATTCGTGATTTAATACTTGTACGAGCCAAAAAGCTTAAAAAAATAATTTTCAAGAGTTGAAATTCATGATTTAATACTTGTACGAGGCAAAAAGATTAAAAAATAATTTTCAATGGTTGAAATTCATGATTTAATACTTGTACGAGCTAAAAAGCTTAAAAATAACATTTAGCAGTTTTAATTGATTTTTTTGAAACTTGTACGAGCCAAAAAGCTTAAAAAATAATTTTCAAGAGTTGAAATTCATGATTTAATACTTGTACGAGGCAAAAAGCTTAAAAAATAATTTTCAATGGTTGAAATTCATGATTTAATACTTGTACGAGCCAAAAAGCTTAAAAAATAATTTTCAACAGTTGAAATTCATGATTTAATACTTGTACGAGCCAAAAAGCTTAAAAAAATAATTTTCAAGATTTGAAATTCATGATTTAATACTTGTACGAGGCAAAAAGATTAAAAAATAATTTTCAAGAGTTGAAATTCATGATTTAATACTTGTACGAGCCAAAAAGCTTAAAAATATTATTTAGCAGTTTTAATTGATTTTTTTGAAACTTGTACGAGGCAAAAATCTTAAAAAATATTTTTCAAGAGTTGAAATTCAAGATTTAATGCTTGTACGAGCCAAAAAATTTAAAAATAACATTTAGCAGTTTTAATTGATTTTTTTTGAAACCTGTAGGAGCCAAAAAGCTTAAAAAATAATTTTCAAGAGTTGAAATTCAAGATTTAATACTTGTACGAGCCAAAAAGCTTAAAAAATATTTTTCAAGAGTTGAAATTCAAGATTTAATGCTTGTACGAGCCAAAAAATTTAAAAATAACATTTAGCAGTTTTAATTGATTTTTTTTTGAAACCTGTAGGAGCCAATAAGCTTAAAAAATAATTTTGAACAGTTGAAATTTATGATTTAATACTTGTACGAGCAAAAAAGCTTAAAAAATAATTTTCAAGAGTTGAAATTCATGATTTAATACTTGTACGAGCCAACAAGCTTAAAAAATAATTTTCAAGAGTTGAAATTCATGATTTAATACTTGTACGAGCCAAAAAGCTTAAAAAATAATTTTCAATGGTTGAAATTCATGATTTAATACTTGTACGAGCCAAAAAGCTTAAAAATAACATTCAGCATTTTTAATTGATTTTTTTGAAACTTGTAGGAGCCAAAAAGCTTAAAAAATAATTTTCAAGAGTTGAAATTCATGATTTAATACTTGTACGAGCTAAAAAGCTTATAAATAACATTTAGCAGTTTTAATTGATTTTTTTGAAACTTGTACGAGCCAAAAAGCTTAAAAAATAATTTTCAAGAGTTGAAATTCATGATTTAATACTTGTACGAGGCAAAAAGCTTAAAAAATAATTTTCAAGAGTTGAAATTCATGATTTAATACTTGTACGAGGCAAAAAGCTTAAAAAATATTTTTCAAGAGTTGAAATTCAAAATTTAATGCTTGTACGAGCCAAAAAATTTAAAAATAACATTTACTAGTTTTAATTAATTTTTTTGAAACTTGTACGAGCCAAAAAGTTTAAAAATAACATTTAGCAGTTTTATTTGATTTTTTTTGAAACCTGTAGGAGCCAAAAAGCTTAAAAAATAGTTTTCAAGAGTTGAAATTCATGATTTAATACTTGTACGAGCCAAAAAGCTTAAAAAATAATTTTCAAGAGTTGAAATTCATGATTTAATTTTGTACGAGCCAATAAGCTTAAAAAATAATTTTGAAAAGTTGAAATTCATGATTTAATACTTGTACGAGCCAAAAAGCTTAAAAAATAATTTTCAACAGTTGAAATTCATGATTTAATACTTGTACGAGGCAAAAAGCTTAAAAAATAATTTTCAATGGTTGAAATTCATGATTTAATACTTGTACGAGCTAAAAAGCTTAAAAATAACATTTAGCAGTTTTAATTGATTTTTTTGAAACTTGTACGAGCCAATAAGCTTAAAAAATAATATTGAAGAGTTGAAATTCATGATTTAATACTTGTATGAGGCAAAAAGCTTAAAAAATAATTTTCAAGAGTTGAAATTCATGATTTAATACTTGTACGAAGCAAAAAGCTTAAAAAATATTTTTCAAGAGTTGAAATTCAACATTTAATGCTTGTACGAGCCAAAAAATTTAAAAATAACATTAACAGTTTTAATTAAATTTTTTGAAACTTGTACGAGCCAAAAAGTTTAAAAATAACATTTAGCAGTTTTATTTGATTTTTTTTGAAACCTTAGGAGCCAAAAAGCTTAAAAAATAATTTTCAAGAGTTGAAATTCATGATTTAATACTTGTACGAGCGAAAAAGCTTAAAAAATAATTTTCAAGAGTTGAAATTCATGATTTAATACTTGTACGAGGCAAAAATCTTAAAAAATATTTTTCAAGAGTTGAAATTCAAGATTTAAAGCTTGTACGAGCCAAAAAATTTAAAAATAACATTTAGCAGTTTTAATTGATTTTTTTTGAAACCTGTAGGAGCCAATAAGCTTAAAAAATAATTTTGAACAGTTGAAATTCATGATTTAATACTTGTACGAGCCAAAAAGCTTAAAAAATAATTTTCAAGAGTTGAAATTCATGATTTAATACTTGTACGAGGCAAAAAGCTTAAAAAAATAATTTTCAAGAGTTGAAATTCATGATTTAATACTTGTACGAGGCAAAAAGCTTAAAAAATAATTTTCAAGAGTTGAAATTCATGATTTAATACTTGTACGAGCCAATAAGCTTAAAAAATAATTTTGAAGAGTTAAAATTCATGATTTAATACTTGTACGAGCCAAAAAGCTTAAAAAATAATTTTCAAGAGTTGAAATTCATGATTTAATACTTGTACGAGCCAAAAAGCTTAAAAAAATAATTTTCAAGAGTTGAAATTCATGATTTAATACTTGTACGAGGCAAAAAGCTTAAAAAATAATTTTCAATGGTTGAAATTCATGATTTAATACTTGTACGAGCCAAAAAGCTTAAAAAATAATTTTCAACAGTTGAAATTCATGATTTAATACTTGTACGAGCCAAAAAGCTTAAAAAAATAATTTTCAAGATTTGAAATTCATGATTTAATACTTGTACGAGGCAAAAAGATTAAAAAATAATTTTCAAGAGTTGAAATTCATGATTTAATACTTGTACGAAGCAAAAAGCTTAAAAAATATTTTTCAAGAGTTGAAATTCAACATTTAATGCTTGTACGAGCCAAAAAATTTAAAAATAACATTAACAGTTTTAATTAAATTTTTTGAAACTTGTACGAGCCAAAAAGTTTAAAAATAACATTTAGCAGTTTTATTTGATTTTTTTTGAAACCTTAGGAGCCAAAAAGCTTAAAAAATAATTTTCAAGAGTTGAAATTCATGATTTAATACTTGTACGAGCGAAAAAGCTTAAAAAATAATTTTCAAGAGTTGAAATTCATGATTTAATACTTGTACGAGGCAAAAATCTTAAAAAATATTTTTCAAGAGTTGAAATTCAAGATTTAATGCTTGTACGAGCCAAAAAATTTAAAAATAACATTTAGCAGTTTTAATTGATTTTTTTTGAAACCTGTAGGAGCCAATAAGCTTAAAAAATAATTTTGAACAGTTGAAATTCATGATTTAATACTTGTACGAGCCAAAAAGCTTAAAAAATAATTTTCAAGAGTTGAAATTCATGATTTAATACTTGTACGAGGCAAAAAGCTTAAAAAAATAATTTTCAAGAGTTGAAATTCATGATTTAATACTTGTACGAGGCAAAAAGCTTAAAAAATAATTTTCAAGAGTTGAAATTCATGATTTAATACTTGTACGAGCCAATAAGCTTAAAAAATAATTTTGAAGAGTTAAAATTCATGATTTAATACTTGTACGAGCCAAAAAGCTTAAAAAATAATTTTCAAGAGTTGAAATTCATGATTTAATACTTGTACGAGCCAAAAAGCTTAAAAAATAATTTTCAAGAGTTGAAATTCATGATTTAATACTTGTACGAGGCAAAAAGCTTAAAAAATAATTTTCAATGGTTGAAATTCATGATTTAATACTTGTACGAGCCAAAAAGCTTAAAAAATAATTTTCAACAGTTGAAATTCATGATTTAATACTTGTACGAGCCAAAAAGCTTAAAAAAATAATTTTCAAGATTTGAAATTCATGATTTAATACTTGTACGAGGCAAAAAGATTAAAAAATAATTTTCAAGAGTTGAAATTCATGATTTAATACTTGTACGAGCCAAAAAGCTTAAAAATATTATTTAGCAGTTTTAATTGATTTTTTGAAACTTGTACGAGGCAAAAATCTTAAAAAATATTTTTCAAGAGTTGAAATTCAAGATTTAATGCTTGTACGAGCCAAAAAATTTAAAAATAACATTTAGCAGTTTTAATTATTTTTTAAACTTGTACGAGCCAAAAAGCTTAAAAAATAATTTTCAAGAGTTGAAATTCAAGATTTAATACTTGTACGAGCCAAAAAGCTTAAAAAATAATTTTCAAGTGTTGAAATTCATGATTTAATACTTCTACAAACCAATAAGCTTAAAAAATAATTTTGAACAGTTGAAATTCATGATTTAATACTTGTACGAGCCAAAAAGCTTAAAAAATAATTTTCAAGAGTTGAAATTCATGACTTAATACTTGTAGGAGCCAAAAAGCTTAAAAAATAATTTTCAAGAGTTAAAATTCATGATTTAATACTTGTACGAGCTAAAAAGCTTAAAAATAACATTTAGCAGTTTTAATTGATTTTTTTGAAACTTGTACGAGCCAAAAAGCTTAAAAAATAATTTTCAAGAGTTGAAATTCATGATTTAATACTTGTACGAGGCAAAAATCTTAAAAAATATTTTTCAAGAGTTGAAATTCAAGATTTAATGCTTGTACGAGCCAAAAAATTTAAAAATAACATTTAGCAGTTTTAATTGATTTTTTTTGAAACCTGTAGGAGCCAATAAGCTTAAAAAATAATTTTGAACAGTTGAAATTCATGATTTAATACTTGTACGAGCCAAAAAGCTTAAAAAATAATTTTCAAGAGTTGAAATTCATGATTTAATACTTGTACGAGGCAAAAAGCTTAAAAAAATAATTTTCAAGAGTTGAAATTCATGATTTAATACTTGTACGAGGCAAAAAGCTTAAAAAATAATTTTCAAGAGTTGAAATTCATGATTTAATACTTGTACGAGCCAATAAGCTTAAAAAATAATTTTGAAGAGTTAAAATTCATGATTTAATACTTGTACGAGCCAAAAAGCTTAAAAAATAATTTTCAAGAGTTGAAATTCATGATTTAATACTTGTACGAGCCAAAAAGCTTAAAAAATAATTTTCAAGAGTTGAAATTCATGATTTAATACTTGTACGAGGCAAAAAGCTTAAAAAATAATTTTCAATGGTTGAAATTCATGATTTAATACTTGTACGAGCCAAAAAGCTTAAAAAATAATTTTCAACAGTTGAAATTCATGATTTAATACTTGTACGAGCCAAAAAGCTTAAAAAAATAATTTTCAAGAGTTGAAATTCATGATTTAATACTTGTACGAGGCAAAAAGATTAAAAAATAATTTTCAAAAGTTGAAATTCATGATTTAATACTTGTACGAGCCAAAAAGCTTAAAAATATTATTTAGCAGTTGTAATTGATTTTTTTGAAACTTGTACGACGCAAAAATCTTAAAAAATATTTTTCAAGAGTTGAAATTCAAGATTTAATGCTTGTACGAGCCAAAAAATTTAAAAATAACATTTAGCAGTTTTAATTGATTTTTTTTGAAACCTGTAGGAGCCAAAAAGCTTAAAAAATAATTTTCAAGAGTTGAAATTCAAGATTTAATACTTGTACGAGCCAAAAAGCTTAAAAAATGATTTTCAAGAGTTGAAATTCATGATTTAATACTTCTACGAGCCAATAAGCTTAAAAAATAATTTTGAACAGTTGAAATTCATGATTTAATACTTGTACGAGCCAAAAAGCTTAAAAAATAATTTTCAAGAGTTGAAATTCATGACTTAATACTTGTAGGAGCCAAAAAGCTTAAAAAATAATTTTCAAGAGTTAAAATTCATGATTTAATACTTGTACGAGCTAAAAAGCTTAAAAATAACATTTAGCAGTTTTAATTGATTTTTTTGAAACTTGTACGAGCCAAAAAGCTTAAAAAATAATTTTAAAGAGTTGAAATTCATGATTTAATACTTGTACGAGGCAAAAAGCTTAAAAAATAATTTTGAAGAGTTAAAATTCATGATTTAATACTTGTACGAGCCAAAAAGCTTAAAAAATAATTTTCAAGAGTTGAAATTCATGATTTAATACTTGTACGAGGCAAAAGGCTTAAAAAATATTTTTCAAGAGTTGAAATTCAAGATTTAATGCTTGTACGAGCCAAAAAATTTAAAAATAACATTTACCAGTTTTAATTAATTTTTTTGAAACTTGTACGAGCCAAAAAGTTTAAAAATAACATTTAGCAGTTTTATTTGATTTTTTTTGAAACCTGTAGGAGCCAAAAAGCTTAAAAAATAGTTTTCAAGAGTTGAAATTCATGATTTAATATTTGTACGAGCCAAAAAGCTTAAAAAATAATTTTCAAGAGTTGAAATTCATGACTTAATACTTGTAGGAGCCAAAAAGCTTAAAAAATAATTTTCAAGAGTTAAAATTCATGATTTAATACTTGTACGAGCTAAAAAGCTTAAAAATAACATTTAGCAGTTTTAATTGATTTTTTTGAAACTTGTACGAGCCAAAAAGCTTAAAAAATAATTTTCAAGAGTTGAAATTCATGATTTAATACTTGTACGAGGCAAAAAGCTTAAAAAATAATTTTGAAGAGTTAAAATTCATGATTTAATACTTGTACGAGCCAAAAAGCTTAAAAAATAATTTTCAAGAGTTGAAATTCATGATTTAATACTTGTACGAGGCAAAAAGCTTAAAAAATATTTTTCAAGAGTTGAAATTCAAGATTTAATGCTTGTACGAGCCAAAAAATTTAAAAATAACATTTACCAGTTTTAATTAATTTTTTTGAAACTTGTACGAGCCAAAAAGTTTAAAAATAACATTTAGCAGTTTTATTTGATTTTTTTTGAAACCTGTAGGAGCCAAAAAGCTTAAAAAATAGTTTTCAAGAGTTGAAATTCATGATTTAATACTTGTACGAGCCAAAAAGCTTAAAAAATAATTTTCAAGAGTTGAAATTCATGATTTAATTTTGTACGAGCCAATAAGCTTAAAAAATAATTTTGAAGAGTTGAAATTCATGATTTAATACTTGTACGAGCCAAAAAGCTTAAAAAATAATTTTCAAGAGTTGAAATTCATGATTTAATACTTGTACGAGGCAAAAAGCTTAAAAAATATTTTTCAAGAGTTGAAATTCAAGATTTAATGCTTGTACGAGCCAAAAAATTTAAAAATTACATTTACCAGTTTTAATTAATTTTTTTGAAACTTATACGAGCCAAAAAGTTTAAAAATTACATTTAGCAGTTTTATTTGATTTTTTTTGAAACCTGTAGGAGCCAAAAAGCTTAAAAAATAATTTTCAAGAGTTGAAATTCATGATTTATTACTTGTACGAGCCAAAAAGCTTAAAAAATAATTTTCAAGAGTTGAAAATCATGATTTAATACTTGTACGAGGCAAAAATCTTAAAAAATATTTTTCAAGAGTTGAAATTCAAGATTTAATTCTTGTACGAGCCAAAAAATTTAAAAATAACATTTAGCAGTTTTAATTGATTTTTTTTTAAACCTGTAGGAGCCAATAAGCTTAAAAAATAATTTTGAAGAGTTGAAATTCATGATTTAATACTTGTACGAGCCAAAAAGCTTAAAAAATAATTTTCAAGAGTTGAAATTCATGATTTAATACTTGTACGAGGCAAAAAGCTTAAAAAAATAATTTTCAAGAGTTGAAATTCATGATTTAATACTTGTACGAGGCAAACAGCTTAAAAAATAATTTTCAAGAGTTGAAATTCATGATTTAATACTTGTACGAGCCAATAAGCTTAAAAAATAATTTTGAAGAGTTAAAATTCATGATTTAATACTTGTACGAGCCAAAAAGCTTAAAAAATAATTTTCAAGAGTTGAAATTCATGATTTAATACTTGTACGAGCCAAAAAGCTTAAAAAAATAATTTTCAAGAGTTGAAATTCATGATTTAATACTTGTACGAGCCAAAAAGCTTAAAAAAATAATTTTCAAGAGTTGAAATTCATGATTTAATACTTGTACGAGGCAAAAAGCTTAAAAAATAATTTTCAATGAATGAAATTCATGATTTAATACTGGTACGAGCCAAAAAGCATAAAAAATAATTTTCAACAGTTGAAATTCATGTTATAATACTTGTACGAGCCAAAAAGCTTAAAAAAATAATTTTCAAGAGTTGAAATTCATGATTTAATACTTGTACGAGGCAAAAAGATTAAAAAATAATTTTCAAGAGTTGAAATTCATGATTTAATACTTGTACGAGCCAAAAAGCTTAAAAATATTATTTAGCAGTTTAATTGATTTTTTTGAAACTTGTACGAGGCAAAAATCTTAAAAAATATTTTTCAAGAGTTGAAATTCAAGATTTAATGCTTGTACGAGCCAAAAAATTTAAAAATAACATTTAGCAGTTTTAATTGATTTTTTTTGAAACCTGTAGGAGCCAAAAAGCTTAAAAAATAATTTTCAAGAGTTGAAATTCAAGATTTAATACTTGTACGAGCCAAAAAGCTTAAAAAATAATTTTCAAGAGTTGAAATTCATGATTTAATACTTGTACGAGCCAATAAGCTTAAAAAATAATTTTGAACAGTTGAAATTCATGATTTAATACTTGTACGAGCCAAAAAGCTTAAAAAATAATTTTCAAGAGTTGAAATTCATGACTTAATACTTGTAGGAGCCAAAAAGCTTAAAAAATAATTTTCAAGAGTCAAAATTCATGATTTAATACTTGTACGAGCTAAAAAGCTTAAAAATAACATTTAGCAGTTTTAATTGATTTTTTTGAAACTTGTACGAGCCAAAAAGCTTAAAAAATAATTTTCAAGAGTTGAAATTCATGATTTAATACTTGTACGAGGCAAAAAGCTTAAAAAATAATTTTCAAGAGTTGAAATTCATGATTTAATACTTGTACGAGGCAAAAAGCTTAAAAAATAATTTTCAAGAATTGAAATTCATGATTTAATACTTGTACGAGGCAAAAAGCTTAAAAAATATTTTTCAAGAGTTGAAATTCAAGATTTAATGCTTGTACGAGCCAAAAAATTTTAAAATAACATTTACCAGTTTTAATTAATTTTTTTGAAACTTGTACGAGCCAAAAAGTTTAAAAATAACATTTAGGAGTTTTAATTGATTTTTTTTGAAACCTGTAGGAGCCAAAAAGCTTAAAAAATAATTTTCAAGAGTTGAAATTCATGATTTAATACTTGTACGAGCCAAAAAGCTTAAAAAATAATTTTCAAGAGTTAAAATTCATGATTTAATACTTGTACGAGCCAAAAAGCTTAAAAAATAATTTTCAAGAGTTGAAATTCATGATTTAATTTTGTACGAGCCAATAAGCTTAAAAAATAATTTTGAAGAGTTGAAATTCATGATTTAATACTTGTACGAGCCAAAAAGCTTAAAAAATAATTTTCAAAAGTTGAAATTCATGATTTAATACTTGTACGAGCCAATAAGCTTAAAAAATAATTTTGAACAGTTGAAATTCATGATTTAATACTTGTACGAGCCAAAAAGCTTAAAAAATAATTTTCAAGAGTTGAAATTCATGACTTAATACTTGTAGGAGCCAAAAAGCTTAAAAAATAATTTTCAAGAGTCAAAATTTATGATTTAATACTTGTACGAGCTAAAAAGCTTAAAAATAACATTTAGCAGTTTTAATTGATTTTTTTGAAACTTGTACGAGCCAAAAAGCTTAAAAAATAATTTTCAAGAGTTGAAATTCATGATTTAATACTTGTACTAAGCAAAAAGCTTAAAAAATAATTTTCAAGAGTTGAAATTCATGATTTAATACTTGTACGAGGCAAAAAGCTTAAAAAATAATTTTCAAGAATTGAAATTCATGATTTAATACTTGTACGAGGCAAAAAGCTTAAAAAATATTTTTCAAGAGTTGAAATTCAAGATTTAATGCTTGTACGAGCCAAAAAATTTTAAAATAACATTTACCAGTTTTAATTAATTTTTTTGAAACTTGTACGAGCCAAAAAGTTTAAAAATAACATTTAGCAGTTTTAATTGATTTTTTTGAAACCTGTAGGAGCCAAAAAGCTTAAAAAATAATTTTCAAGAGTTGAAATTCATAATTTAATACTTGTACGAGCCAATAAGCTTAAAAAATAATTTTGAAGATTTGAAATTGATGATTTAATACTTGTACGAGCCAAAAAGCTTAAAAAATAATTTTCAAGAGTTGAAATTCATGATTTAATACTTGTACGAGCCAAAAAGCTTAAAAAATTAATTTTCAAGAGTTGAAATTCATGATTTAATACTTGCATGAGGCAAAAAGCTTAAAAAATAATTTTCAAGAGTTGAAATTCATAATTTAATACTTGTACGAGCCAATAAGCTTAAAAAATAATTTTGAAGAATTGAAATTCATGATTTAATACTTGTACGAGCCAAAAAGCTTAAAAAATAATTTTCAAGAGTTGAAATTCATGATTTAATACTTGTACGAGCCAAAAAACTTAAAAAATTAATTTTCAAGAGTTGAAATTCATGATTTAATACTTGTACGAGGCAAAAAGCTTAAAAAATAATTTTCAAGAGTTGAAATTCATGATTTAATACTTGTACGAGCCAATAAGCTTAAAAAATAATTTTGAAGAGTTGAAATTCATGATTTAATACTTGTACGAGCCAAAAAGCT
Source organism: Tomocerus qinae (assembly GCA_020055645.1). Lineage (NCBI taxonomy): Eukaryota > Metazoa > Arthropoda > Collembola > Entomobryomorpha > Tomoceridae > Tomocerus > Tomocerus qinae. The sequence continues at coordinate 5,137 of JAECZT010000044.1, read as the reverse complement.
TAAAAAATAATTTTCAAGAGTTGAAATTCGTGATTTAATACTTGTACGAGCCAAAAAGCTTAAAAAAATAATTTTCAAGAGTTGAAATTCATGATTTAATACTTGTACGAGGCAAAAAGATTAAAAAATAATTTTCAATGGTTGAAATTCATGATTTAATACTTGTACGAGCTAAAAAGCTTAAAAATAACATTTAGCAGTTTTAATTGATTTTTTTGAAACTTGTACGAGCCAAAAAGCTTAAAAAATAATTTTCAAGAGTTGAAATTCATGATTTAATACTTGTACGAGGCAAAAATCTTAAAAAATATTTTTCAAGAGTTGAAATTCTGTTTGTACGAGCCAAAAAATTGAAAAATAACATTTACCAGTTTTAATTAATTTTTTTGAAACTTGTACGAGCCAAAAAGTTTAAAAATAACATTTAGCAGTTTTAATTGATTTTTTTTGAAACCTGTAGGAGCCAAAAAGCTTAAAAAATAATTTTCAAGAGTTGAAATTCATGATTTAATACTTGTACGAGCCAAAAAGCTTAAAAAATAATTTTGAAGAGTTGAAATTCATGATTTAATACTTGTACGAGCCAATAAGCTTAAAAAATAATTTTGAAGAGTTGAAATTCATGATTTAATACTTGTACGAGCCAAAAAGCTTAAAAAATAATTTTCAAGAGTTGAAATTCATGATTTAATACTTGTACGAGGCAAAAAGCTTAAAAAAATAATTTTCAAGAGTTGAAATTCATGATTTAATACTTGTACGAGGCAAAAAGCTTAAAAAATAATTTTCAAGAGTTGAAATTCATGATTTAATACTTGTACGAGGCAATAAGCTTAAAAAATAATTTTCAAGAGTTGAAATTCATGATTTAATACTTGTACGAGCCAAAAAGCTTAAAAAATAATTTTCAAGAGTTGAAATTCATGATTTAATACTTGTACGAGCCAAAAAGCTTAAAAAAATAATTTTGAAGAGTTGAAATTCATGATTTAATACTTGTACGAGGCAAAAAGCTTAAAAAATAATTTTCAATGGTTGAAATTCATGATTTAATACTTGTACGAGCTTAAAAGCTTAAAAATATTATTTAGCAGTTTTAATTGATTTTTTTGAAACTTATACGAGCCAAAAAGCTTAAAAAATAATTTTCAAGAGTTGAAATTCATGATTTAATACTTGTACGAGGCAAAAAGCTTAAAAAATATTTTTCAAGAGTTGAAATTCAAGATTTAATGCTTGCAGGAGCCAAAAAATTTAAAAATAACATTTACCAGTTTTAATTAAATTTTTTGAAACTTGTACGAGCCAAAAAGTTTAAAAATAACATTTAGCAGTTTTAATTGATTTTTTTTGAAACCTGTAGGAGCCAAAAAGCTTAAAAAATAATTTTCAAGAGTTGAAATTCATGATTTAATACTTGTACGAGCCAAAAAGCTTAAAAAATAATTTTGAAGAGTTGAAATTCATGATTTAATACTTGTACGAGCCAATAAGCTTAAAAAATAATTTTGAAGAGTTGAAATTCATGATTTAATACTTGTACGAGCCAAAAAGCTTAAAAAATAATTTTCAAGAGTTGAAATTCATGATTTAATACTTGTACGAGCCAAAAAGCTTAAAAAAATAATTTTCAAGAGTTGAAATTCATGATTTAATACTTGTACGAGGCAAAAAGTTTAAAAAATAATTTTCAAGAGTTGAAATTCATGATTTAATACTTGTACGAGCCAATAAGCTTAAAAAATAATTTTGAAGAGTTGAAATTCATGATTTAATACTTGTACGAGCCAAAAAGCTTAAAAAATAATTTTCAAGAGTTAAAATTCATGATTTAATACTTGTACGAGCCAAAAAGCTTAAAAAAATAATTTTCAAGAGTTGAAATTCATGATTTAATACTTGTACAAGGCAAAAAGCTTAAAAAATAATTTTCAATGGTTGAAATTCATGATTTAATACTTGTACGAGCTTAAAAGCTTAAAAATAACTTTTAGCAGTTTTAATTGATTTTTTTGAAACTTGTACGATCCAAAAAGCTTAAAAAATAATTTTCAAGAGTTGAAATTCATGATTTAATACTTGTACGAGGCAAAAAGCTTAAAAAATATTTTTCAAGAGTTGAAATTCAAGATTTAATGCTTGTACGAGCCAAAAAATTTAAAAATAACATTTACCAGTTTTAATTAATTTTTTTAAAACTTGTACGAGCCAAAAGGTTTAAAAATAATATTTAGCAGTTTTAATTGATTTTTTTTGAAACCTTTAGGAGCCAAAAAGCTTAAAAAATAATTTTCAAGAGTTGAAATTCATGATTTAATACTTGTACGAGCCAAAAAGCTTAAAAAATAACTTTCAAGAGCTAAAATTCATGATTTAATACTTGTACGAGCCAAAAAGCTTAAAAAATAATTTTTAAGAGTTGAAATTCATGATTTAATACTTGTACGAGCCAAAAAGCTTAAAAAATAATTTTCAAGAGTTGAAATTCATGATTTAATACTTGTACGAGCCAAAAAGCTTAAAAATAACATTTAGCATTTTTAATTGATTTTTTTGTAACTTGTAGGAGCCAAAAAGCTTAAAAAACAATTTTCAAGAGTTGAAATTCATGATTTAATACTTGTACGAGCTAAAAAGCTTAAAAATAACATTTAGCAGTTTTAATTGATTTTTTTGAAACTTGTACGAGCCAAAAAGTTTAAAAATAACATTTAGCATTTTTAATTGATTTTTTTGAAACTTGTGGGAGCCAAAAAGCTTAAAAAATAATTTTCAAGAGTTGAAATTCATGATTTAATACTTGCATGAGGCAAAAAGCTTAAAAAATAATTTTGAAGAGTTGAAATTCATGATTTAATACTTGTACGAGCCAAAAAGCTTAAAAAATAATTTTCAAGAGTTGAAATTCGTGATTTAATACTTGTACGAGCCAAAAAGCTTAAAAAAATAATTTTCAAGAGTTGAAATTCATAATTTAATACTTGTACGAGGCAAAAAGCTTAAAAAATAATTTTCAAGAGTTGAAATTCACGATTTAAGACTTGTACGAGCCAACAAGCTTAAAAAATAATTTTCAAGAGTTGAAATTCATGATTTAATACTTGTGCGAGGCAAAAAGCTTAAAAAATAATTTTCAAGAGTTGAAATTCATGATTTAATACTTGTACGAGCCAAAAAGCTTAAAAAAATAATTTTCAAGAGTTGAAATTCATGATTTAATACTTGTACGAGGCAAAAAGCTTAAAAAATAATTTTCAAGAGTTGAAATTCACGATTTAAGACTTGTACGAGCCAACAAGCTTAAAAAATAATTTTCAAGAGTTGAAATTCATGATTTAATACTTGTGCGAGGCAAAAAGCTTAAAAAATAATTTTCAAGTGTTGAAATTCATGATTTAATGCTTGTACGAGCCAAAAAATTTAAAAATATTATTTACTAGTTTTAATTAATTTTTTTGAAACTTGTACGAGCCAAAAAGTTTAAAAATAACATTTAGCAGTTTTAATTGATTTTTTCTGAAACCTGTAGGAGCCAAAAAGCTTAAAAAATAATTTTCAAGAGTTGAAATTCATGATTTAATACTTGTACGAGCCAAAAAGCTTAAAAAATAATTTTGAAGAGTTGAAATTCATGATTTAATTTTGTACGAGCCAATAAGCTTAAAAAATAATTTTCAAGAGTTGAAATTCATGATTTAATACTTGTACGAGCCAAAAAGCTTAAAAAAATAATTTTCAAGAGTTGAAATTCATGATTTAATACTTGTATGAGGCAAAAAGCTTAAAAAATAATTTTCAAGAGTTGAAATTCATGATTTAATACTTGTACGAGCCAATAAGCTTAAAAAATAATTTTGAAGAGTTGAAATTCATGATTTAATACTTGTACGAGCCAAAAAGCTTAAAAAATAATTTTCAAGAGTTGAAATTCATGATTTAATAGTTGTACGAGCCAAAAAGCTTAAAAAAATAATTTTCAAGAGTTGAAATTCATGATTTAATACTTGTACAAGGCAAAAAGCTTAAAAAATAATTTTCAATGGTTGAAATTCATGATTTAATACTTGTACGAGCTTAAAAGTTTAAAAATAACATTTAGCAGTTTTAATTGATTTTTTTGAAACTTGTACGAGCCAAAAAGCTTAAAAAATAATTTTCAAGAGTTGAAATTCATGATTTAATACTTGTACGAGGCAAAAAGCTTAAAAAATATTTTTCAAGAGTTGAAATTCAAGATTTAATGCTTGTACGAGCCAAAAAATTTAAAAATAACATTTACCAGTTTTAATTAATTTTTTTGAAACTTGTACGAGCCAAAAGGTTTAAAAATAATATTTAGCAGTTTTATTTGATTTTTTTTGAAACCTGTAGGAGCCAAAAAGCTTAAAAAATAATTTTCAAGAGTTGAAATTCATGATTTAATACTTGTACGAGCCAAAAAGCTTAAAAAATAATTTTGAAGCGTTGAAATTCATGATTTAATACTTGTACGAGCCAAAAAGCTTAAAAAATAATTTTCAAGAGTTGAAATTCATGATTTAATATTTGTACGAGCCAAAAAGCTTACAAATAACATTTAGCATTTTTAATTGATTTTTTTGTAACTTGTAGGAGCCAAAAAGCTTAAAAAATAATTTTCAAGAGTTGAAATTCATGATTTAATACTTGTACGAGCTAAAAAGCTTAAAAATAACATTTAGCAGTTTTAATTGATTTTTTTGAAACTTGTACGAGCCAAACAGTTTAAAAATAACATTTAGCATTTTTAATTGATTTTTTTGAAACTTGTGGGAGCCAAAAAGCTTAAAAAATAATTTTCAAGATTTGAAATTCATGATTTAATACTTGTACGAGCTAAAAAGCTTAAAAATAACATTTAGCAGTTTTAATTGATTTTTTTGAAACTTGTACGAGCCAAAAAGCTTAAAAAATAATTTTCAAGAGTTTAAATTCATGATTTAATACTTGTACGAGGCAAAAAGCTTAAAAAATATTTTTCAAGAGTTGAAATTCTGTTTGTACGAGCCAAAAAATTGAAAAATAACATTTACCAGTTTTAATTAATTTTTTTGAAACTTGTACGAGCCAAAAAGTTTAAAAATAACATTTAGCAGTTTTAATTGATTTTTTTTGAAAC